>CM035166.1:20973583-21235960 GCA_020205615.1 Panax quinquefolius
CAGTGTTTACCCACTATAAAGATATAAAAGCCTTTTTTAGTAGTCAGCTGTAAGCCTTCTCACACACTTTAGAGTCTTTCTCTTCATCTTTGCACACACCCTTCTACACGTTGAGAGTCGTGTTGCTTGCTTTTGCAGGACTTGATTCGTGGTTTCGTTTTCATATATATATATATATATATATATATATATATATATATATATATTTATATAAGAATTGTGGTGGGACTTACGTTCGATGAGCCTAGACTTGATGCAGTGCGCTTTTGCTATATATATATATATATATATATATATATATATATATATATATATATATATATATATATATATATATATATATATATAACCGTGGCCTGACTGCATTCGATGAGCCTGGGTTTTATATCCGGTGCATTTATTCGCTTATATATATATATATTTATAATTATATATATGAACTGTTATCAAACTCTGTTCGACGAGCCTGGATTTTACATCCGGTGCGTTTATCGCTTTTATATATATATATATATATATACATATATATTTATTTATTTTCGTCTTGCCTGGAGTTTTCTTCGTGGCAGTTGATCGCTCTTACGGCTTTATTTATATTTCTGATCCCCCATGGAGGTGCTTCGTGGTTGGTGATCAAGTCTGTATATATATATTTACTTATATTATATATATACGCGCCATCGCTTTCATACAAATTGCAGCATTCTGTGCGCCTAGGAATCATGTGATCACAGATTCATTCCATTGGATCTAGATTCGGTTCCCGTGATGGACATTTTCAGCTGTAAGCAGCTTGTAAATTATTCTGCGGTGTCTGAATTTCCTCAGATGGTTTCCATACCCACGAGGAAATCGGTATTATTTTTGTATATTATTTTCGTACGGATGCCTCGCATCCGTCAAATAAAATCAATCTAGCCGATCACTTAATAAAAATGGGAGTGTAAAAGGTCTCAATTCCTATTGAGCATCAGGGTTTGAAAAACCTCTTTTATAAAGCATCACTGCCATATCTTGCTAAAAACTGAATTTTTACATAAATTCAAACCCTGTGTATATAGGTTCGAACGAGGCCTCGCACAACTTCTATATAACAGCACATTGACCCACACACGCACACACACATTTAAATAATAGTTTCTTAAAAGAGGCAAATACCGGTAACACGGATGCTCCAAGTGCCTAACACCTTCCCCCAAGATAACCAAGTCCCCTTGACCCTAAATGATTCTCGATTTCACCGACACAGTATCGCTCGTTGTCACATCACTGGGTCAATGTGCAAACCTTTTCTCGGTTGTGTTGGTACAACTATTTAAAAAACCAACTGGCGACTCTTAACAGTCCCATCGTCGATATTATACATGTCGGACGTTTTTCACTTGTTTTTTCAAACAAATCTCACCTAAAATGAGAACACCAAAGAACAAGTAACGGAAAGGGACACCCAAAAATCCCGACTCGACAGGTGGCGACTCTGCTGGGGATTCCAGTAAGAGGACTTAAGCCGCTATTACAATCTTTTCAAAACTATTATCTACTTGTGTGTGGATGTTGCATTTACATTTTGATGAATGTGTACGAATATTTCCCTATTGCACTTAGTGCTTCACACCATAACTGCTTGTGATGCTAGTACTTCGCACCATAACTGCTTGTGATATTAGTGCTTCACACATGTCATCATTTTCATGCGGTGAGACGCGATGTATGTGAATGTATGTTGAGTGGTCCCTCCACCAGGAGGCTATCCCGTCGGTGTTTGATTACTGGACTCGTGAGAAGACTAATTCTCCGAGGCTCAGGAAAGGCACCACCCAAATTCGCTCCAGTTGAAAGACCGGATTAACTTCCCGTCTAGTAGATTGCGATGATTTGGGAACCTTTATGCCAAAAAGCCGCGAGAGTAACCTAAGATAGGTCAGCCTCTGATAAACCCAAAACGGAGGAAAGTCTCTTCATGCTCTCATTTCAATTACTTGTAAACACAATTACTTGTAATTTCATTCCATATCTATCTCCATGTAATAAGGAATATGAAGAAATGTGTACACATACATGCTACAAACAGTTGACATCCGTTATGCAGGATAAAATTCCTAAAATGGACACATCACATAGCATATTATTATATACATTCCCTAAAGACTAAACTATGCAAGTCTTTCGCAGGGAATCAATCGGACCTACTACCCGGTCAAAGTCCAAAAAGGCAACAGAACTGCGCAAATCAATCATGTCGTCGTCATCCGGCCGGTCAACTTAATCCAGTTTCTCGCTAAGAATTCGACGGATTAAGCAAACAAATCACAGATTTGGCTGTTCTACTCAAAGAATTACACCAGTCTACACAAGGTCAGAGAATACCCGTACATGCTGAATCCTCCACACAAGGAGGAATCCCAGTCATTACCATACCTGAACTACAGTTGGATACGACCAAAAAAATTCATGATGCTGCCCATCCCACTGGAGATCCAGACACTGGTGACATCAAAAAGAATGTCCTCCAAATGGAAGAGACCCTTCGCGCCATCAAAGGAATTGGAACACACGGGAGTGTTTCATATGCTGATCTGTGTATTTTTCCTGGTGTTCATTACCCAGAAAAATTTAAAACTCCTGACTTTGAAAAATATGACGGGTTAGGAGATCCTTATACACATTTAATAGTTTTTATTGGAGAACTTGGATCCTATACAGAGGATGAAAAACTCAAAATGTAGTTGTTCCAAAAGAGTCGAACCGGAGAAGCCCGTTCATGGTACACAAGATTAGACAACTCCAAAATCCATAGCTGGGAAGAGCTAGTACATGCCTTCCTCACTCAATACAGTTTTCAAACTCAGATGACTCCTGATCGGTATCAAATTACCAAGATCAAGAAACAGTCTAACGAGTCTTTCAGAGAGTATGCTCAGAGGTGGAGACGCCTAGCTGCCCAAGTTAGTCCTTCCATGACAGAATCAGAAATGGTCATGACTTTCATAAACATACAAGAAGCTCCCTTCTATGAGAGAGTTTTAGCCGGCATCGGCAAACCATTTTCTGAAATGGTCAAGCATGGGGAGATGGCTGAAATGGGATTGAAGTCAGGAAAGATTCAAGACCTAACTGCACTCAAAGCTGTTGCAGATCACATCCAATCTGGAAATTATGAGAACAACCCCCGGAGGGTCCATAAAAAGAAAGAAGAAGATGTTTCCCTGATACTACAGGGGCAAAAAGGCAATCAAAACATGCCTATTCAAAGGATGAACTACACTACCTTTCCAGCACAGTCTACAAACCCTCCAATACCAAAAGGTGGAGAAGTCAAACGCCCTTGAGTGTTTACACCCTTAGAGGATACCCTCGAGAACATTCTTAATCTTCTGACAACACAGAAGAAAATTACGCATCTTCTTCCACCACCAAATTTCTAATGGACGGGGTTTCAATGTCGCTAGGAAATGTCCTTATCATGCCGGGGCACCTGGGCATGATACTCAGGATTTTTGGGCCTTGAAACACAAGATCCAGGACCTGATAGACAACGGGGAGATCGTAGTCACCAAACCTGATCAGCCTCATGTTCAAGATAACCCTCTTCCTCAACACAAAGAAGAAGAGGTCAACACGATTAATTGGAGTAATGGACAGAGTTCCAATTTCAGCTGTGATTCCTCCCAGACCATCAAAGACGGTGATGACAGATGGGACTATGCCAAGTTCCAGTTCACAATGGGACGAAAGATCAAAGCTCTCTGCAAACAGATTGAACAATTGGGCGGGCGGTGACTTATCGAAGATCAAGTGACTTTCGTCGATTAATCGGCCAGAGCATGCTAGTCTCCTACCTATTGTCATGAATATTCCTTTGTCACTTTCAGAAAATGAAATGCTGGAAGACAAAGTGACATAGAGAGCAAATGCCAAAGCCAGTCGGGATTTTACCAACAAAAGGGAATTCACCTATTTGGGCCAACCTATGGATGAAATCCTTCATATGTTAATCAATGAAGGAAGGATCAGTTCCCTTCTACCCCCAATCAACCCCCGTTCAGGACGGTACAACTCTGATGGAGTATGTCAATATCACTCCCAGTCTCGCGGTCACAGTACATGTTAGGTTTGTAAAATTCATGTGCGCAATCAAATTGCATAAAAAGTGCGGAAGCGTGTAAAAATCAGAGTTTAAAAAAATTTACAAACCATATACCCGGATCATCCTTTATGCATAATTATTAATTAAACGAAAAGATAAAGAATAAATCATACCCTTGAAGATCGAGCTTCCTCAGGTACAAGTTCACCTCCAAATCCTTTCGCGTTCAATCTTGAATCCACCGGGTTTGGTTCCTTCCTTTGATCAACGTTAGCCACCCAAATGTTTGGCCTCTAGAGGTGATCCACCAAGGAAGAAGAAAATTCAAGAAGATGGGTATTTGGCTCAAACCCTAGTTTTCTATCTCTATAGAAAAAGGTGTACTCTCCCAACAATTGGAATTATGTCGTATGTTGAAAAAGTCAACAACCAATCTCACCCATAATAAGACTCCTCTTATTTATTGATGTGGGCAACCCTCCTTAACAATTAAGAAATTGGGTTTTATTTAATTAATTAAATTCTTTTAATTAATTAAGCTCCCTAATCTTATTAGGGATAATTAATTAAACTCCTTTAACTAATTTTCCTTCCTAATCCAATTAGGAATAAATGAGAGTATTTATATTAAATTAATTCCTAAACTCTTTTAGAAATTAAAATAATAATAATTGTAATAATATTAATAAGACTTCTCTTATTAATTTATATTTAATATTTCTAAAATATTAAATAATAAATATTAAGCTATTTAATTTATTCTATCACCATAGATTAAATTAAATATACTTAACATATATTATTACGATTATGCCATTAACTTCTTAAATAATTATTCTTCCTTTTATGGTGTGACCCTTTAGGTTCTCCATATTAAACCTAGGTTGTGAATAAATCAATTAGAACAATTTAAATCTTATTTAAATAAATAAATTAAATAATTAATTTATTTAAATAAATAATATTTATTCTACATATAGATAAGCCTCCTAGCGATTAACGACTTTCCGGATAATATAGATTTCAACATTAATCATTAAAGAACCTTTGAGTAAATAGTTACCGTCTAATTCAATCCTTCCACCATACAATGTCCCAATTAAATATAAGGCATGGAATTACTTGTCAAGTCTTATTTTATTTAATTATATGTATTTCGATCCTTAAATGCACAACTCCAAATAATGCAAATTAGAAACTCCTTTCTAATTTCATTCTCATTGCCACCCGAGACTACTAGGTTGTCATTTATCGAATCACATAGGACATTTCTCTTCTTTTATTAGAAGTGGTAGATTCTTTATTGATCATACATTATCTCCATGTACAACTTATTATACCCAAGCATACCCTTTGATATACCCTAAGGGTCTTAAGGAATAAATCAAAGTATAACTCATCATACACAAGATACTATGATGATCTCAAGTCCAAGGATTACTTGTCTTACTATCACTACAGAATTCCTATTGACAGCAAATAAAACTCCATTAGGTATTCCTTAGCGAGCCACGTTCAAAGTGAACTTATTCTCTAATAAGCACCTACATACTTGCTTTAGTGTCTCCACATAAATGATCATGAGATCAATCATCCTCATCCAATGAAAGCAAGCAACGTATGTACCCGATCTATCCGGATTCACTAATCCCCAATTTAGTAATCCAACGATTGGGAACTATTTTAGTTTTAAGCTTTCAAAGAATTTAGATCTCATTAGAATGATCATCATCATTATTCTAAAAGCATTGCTTAAAACTATGGGTTTATCACATATTATAAAACAAAGATCATCGTGTAGATAATTAAAAGCCTTTAATAAATTAATACTTTTTATTATTAATAAATGAATAAGATTGTTACAAAGTATATGCTTTATCATCAAACATGATTGGCTTGTGTGCATACTACTTTCAATCTCCCACTTGCACTAAAGCCAATCGTCATGGTATCTCATACTCTTCTTCTCTAAGTGACGATTATCCTGGCATTGGATAAGCTTTAGTTAATGGATATGTAATGTTGTTCATGAGAGTCCACTATCTCTATAGTGATTTCCCATCTTTCAATGATTCTAATAATCAAATGAAAGTGCCACAACACATGTTTAGATCCAAGATGAGACTTAAGAACTATTCCTAGTTACGTAATGAACTTTAATCCAAACAATCAACTTGCGACTTTATTTATAGCTATATACTTTGTCTTTATCACTAAACCAAAGAACTCTTTCTTTGTTTGGAACCTTTCCAATTCACCGCACCACTGCTCAAGATAACGCTTTACCTTAAAGTGGATTTTACATCATCTTCTTGTGCATCTGAAAAACTTGAGTCTGTTAAGCCCTCTAGTTTTAATTTAGACCCACCATTAATATGATCACATCCTTAGTCTTGGGTTAAGCACTTTAAGATATTTTCAACGACTCATAGTGAACTTCTCCATAATATGACTGATCAACATCAGGTCTCGTACATTTCATTGCATACATGATTGTCACTCATGCGACCTCTCTTTTCAGGAGTCTGTGGGGACTATTAAGAGAGATACACTCCATAGCTCATCGACATGAGACATCTCTTGGAGTTTGCCATGCTAAACGACTTTAGCATCAAATGAATATACATTCCTTGGGTTAAGTCGAGTATCCTCTTGAATCTATCTATATAGATTTGCATCCCCAATTAAGATACTCTTCCAAATCATTCATGGAGGAATGTTTAGACAACTTTATCTTTACTGATTGTAGCATTGGTATGTCATTCCTTATCCGTAGTATATCAACATATAATACTAGAAATTTCACGACGCTCCCACTGACCCTTTTGTACACACTAGAAGTCTTACCTCATCGAATGTAACTGGATCATCATCTTCTATGATGCGTACCTCATCATCATCATCTATGATGAATCCATACCTCCTAGGTATCTTCGGTACTATTCCAGATTTACGATTCCGTTGTGGTACAATAGGTCTATCTACAGGTTCCTCTTATTTGACTTATAGTGTTTTGTGATTCTTGAACTTTTCAAGATCTATTATCCTCCCACTAGCCCCTTTAATGATAAACACATTTATCTTAGAAGGCAGCGTGTTTCGTAACAAACACCTTTTGCTAAGTAGGATTATAGAACATATACCCTAAACTTAATTTAGGATGTCCCACAAATTGTACTTGTCAAATCTTGTCCCAAGCTTATCCTTTGAAACCTTTTCACATAAGTTGGACAACCCTTTATCTTAACATACTTAAGATTAGGAATCCTCCCCATCCATAACTTTTATAGAGTCTTGGGTGGATTTTGAGGTTACCATTTTCCGTAGAGATATGCGACCATTTCTAGGACATAACCCTGAAGGATACTAGAATGTCGGTAAAATCATTATGGACCGCACCATGTCCAACAAGGTACGAATTTTCCATTCGAGATACATCAATCAATTATTATGTGTCGGGATGTTTCCATTATGAGAAAACCATTTGAGATGATTTAGAAACTTATTGCACAAGTATTTATTCCTTGATCTAATCAAAGAATCTTAATACTTTGCCAATTTGTTTCACTTCTGAATTCTTTGAACCTTTCAAATAATTCACACTTGTATTTCAGCAAATACACACATTCAACTCTTTGATTGATCATCTCCTTTTCTTATACTAATTTGTTCAATATGCAAAATTATTTTCATGTAAGTCAAGTATACAAAATTTATTAAGTAATATTCCAGTTCTATACAAAATATTATTATTATAAATAGAACAACAATTGTTCTTAATTATAATATCAAAGATTTTATTGTTCAACAATAAAATGGAAATAATATTTTTAACAAGAACTGGAATACAATAACAACTTATTGACTTAATAGATTTGCCCGTAGGCATTGCTAAACTATAAGTTTCTATGGCTAATATGGCAACCTTTGCTACATTTCCCGCACATAGGATTACTTATATTTGTTTAGCTTTCCACTTCTGCTTGGTCCCTTCATAAATTTATATTTATGATAACCAAAGTCGGTATCCAATACCCAAGTAGAACCTTGACTTAAAGAAAAATTATTTTAAATCATAAACAAATTTATATTTGTAACCGAAACTTCACTAAGCTTCTTTTGGTTAGCCTCTGCAAGATGCTTCTCGCAGTTTCTTTCCAGTGTCCAGGCTTATAGTAGTGGAAGCAAACTCCTTTGCTATCCATATCAGTTTTATTCTTATTATCCTTTGTTTTTGCCTTTCTATTTACCTTCTTTGAATCGTTCTTCTTTTCAAAAGATCCTTTGGCCCCTACCAGTAAGACATGGTCTTTCTTGGTTGGAAAGTGACTCTCAACATTTTTCAACATGTTAAGCAAATCAGCAAAGCTGATATCTAGCTTGTTCATACGAAAAATTCACAACAATTGTGAAAGGAGTCCTGGAGTGAGTGCAAGATCAAATCTTGGCTCAACTCTCCATCCATGACAAAACCAGTTGTCCTAATTGATCAATCAAATTGATTATGTTAAGAACTTTTTGTCTGTACTATAGTGCCATTGGCCATTCTAGATCGGAAGAGCTCCTTGATATCTCGATATCTATCGGTCCCACTTTCCTCACCATCAACTACTTGATGTGCGGGAATATAGTAGGAGCATCCATAGTTTCATCTTGTGTTTGAGCTCGTTACTCATGGATGCGAGAATGATGCATTGAGCCAATCATGCATCATCTTGCCACTTTCTAAAAGTAGCAATCTCTTCCTCGAGGGCATTATCTGCAACCATTGCGAGGGGATAGGCGTATTAAGGACATAAGATAGCTTTTCGACTATGAGAACTATTCTCAATTTCCTTAACCAATCCGTTTAATTCGATCCGATTAATTTAGCATCTAATATGCTTCAGATGATAGTAATTTTAGACATTGTAAAATTCACGTAAATGAATTTATAATTAACAACATTTTAACATACATTCTATTATTAATTACCAAAATAAATTAGGTCTTGTTTTAAATTGGTATCTCTCACTATTTTCTTCAAACTATATTACCCTCACTTATATAGTTCAGGAAAATCTAATTAAAGATTTGCTAGTGAGAATAAGGATCCCATTTCAAATGTATATAGCCTTGTGGTGACACAACAAACTATATATAAATAAATAGGTAGACAACTTTTGTCAATTACATCAACTATGCAACTCCTTGTATTTTGCCTCTTAGATTATTTTGATCAAGTGGTGGCACATCCGAATCAAAATTATCCAAGTTAAGTCCGACCTAGCACTCTATATATTCAAAAAAGAAAAATATCATCCTTGTGGTGACACAACAAAACAATATTGTTCAATTTTCTTTATAAGCATCAAATGTGATAAATTAACATCTTAAATACTTAATACTTGCCTTGTGGTGACACAACAAACTCATATTAAATATTTAATACTCTATTAATTTTATCATGCTAGAAGGCGACGTTCGATATTCCAAATATCTTTGAACGCTTAGGACTTAATATAAAAATTGAGGGGTTTATTATTAATTATCTCATCTTGTTTAGCGCGCATGCACATATATATATAAAATACGCGTCATATTAATGAACATGCGAAGCATGTTTGCATAATATATAATATATATATATAGTATAAGCATGCACATATAGAATACTATATTCTACCCGGATTGATTATGGACTTTTATTCTAGTTTGGTTCACTAGAGCCACCAAGTGAACCAAAAGGTCAAACCCCCAAAGTGCAAGAAATAATATTTAAATATAACTATTACATTTAAACTTAGGGCTCCATTACAAACGGGTCTTCTTGGCGCTCCTTGTTCCTTGATCTCCAATTTTTCAAAATTAATTCTAACTATTCCTATTACAAAACTATTTTAAAATAAATAGAAACCTTGATCGTGATCGAGGGGAAGTACATAGGAGGAGATAGAATTTACATTTAGAAAAATTAGAGAAGACGAGTCTGTGAGACCCCATTTAATAAAACCCATACATTCATGCATCCAACTAAAATAAAATCCAATCGCATTGGTCAATAGTCCATAATCAATCCCATTTATTATCATACACATCACCATATGCATCAATAAATAACATTCATCTTATGAATAAAAAACATTTAATATATATATTGATATCATTTAATGGGCAAATTTAGTTAGTATAAAATCTAATTTTTGAATCAAAATAAACTCCTTTATTTTAATCCAAATTTAAATCAAAATAAAACTATTTTATTTTAATTTATCTAATTTTTGAATAAAATAAACTATTTTATTTTAATCAAAATTTTAATCAAAATAAACTCCTTTATTTTAATTAATTATGGAATCCAATTCCATATATATATATATATATATATAAATCTTTAATTAAAATAAACTCTTTTATTTTAATTAATTATGGAATCCAATTCCATGTAATAAAAAAAAATCTTTAATTAAAATAAACTCTTTTATTTTAATTAATTATGGAATCCAATTCCATGTAAAAAAAAAATCTTTTATTAAAGGAAACACGGATATTCTTTCCTATTCACAAATAAACTCCTTTATTTTGAATAATATGAAATCTTATTCCATATTTAAATAAACTCCTTTATTTAAGGAAATACGGATTTTCTTTCCTATTCACAAATAAACTCTTTTATTTTGAATAATATGAAATCCTATTTCATATCTAAATAAACTCCTTTATTTAAGGAAAGATCAATTTCAACTCCAATTAGTTATCATGGAATCCAATTCCAACTCTAATTAGTTAGCATGAAATTCTAATTTTAAAATTAAAATAAACCTTTTATTTTAAGATTAAAATAAACCTTTTATTTTAAGATTAAAATAAACTTTTATTTTAATTATAAAATTATTTAAAATTAAAATAAAACTTTATATTTTAATATTAAAATAAACCATTTATTTTAAAATTAAAATAAACTTTTATTTTAATTATATAATAATTAATAATATATATATATATATATATATATTAAGTAATATATATATTATATATATATATATATATATAGATTCCCTTAAACATGCTAACACCGCTTTAGGTTTTTTTGTTTTGTTGCCATCTTGATTTAAATGCAAACATATATATTCCGCTTTTTTTTTTTTAATGGGTCACGCTGATTTCTTTTTAAAAATGACTCATGTATCCCTAAAATTAAAAAAAAGCTATAAAGACACATTTTTTTAATTTCATTTAATTAGTCGGTGGCCTTAAAACCGAACAGACCTTTTTTTTTTTTAAAAAAATTTTATACATTAAAATTATGCCCAATTAAATTGTTCTAAACACATATCAATATACATATCAAATTTGAACAATTAATAATTTGCATAAAGGTTTGGCTCTGATGCCACTGTTAGGTTTGTAAAATTCATGTGCGCAATCAAATTGCATAAAAAGTGCGGAAGCGTGTAAAAATCAGAGTTTAAAATTATTTACAAACCATATACCCGGATCATCCTTTATGCATAATTATTAATTAAACGAAAAGATAAAGAATAAATCATACCCTTGAAGATCGAGCTTCCTCAGGTACAAGTTCACCTCCAAATCCTTTCGCGTTCAATCTTGAATCCACCGGATTTGGTTCCTTCCTTTGATCAACGTTAGCCACCCAAATGTTTGGCCTCTAGAGGTGATCCACCAAGGAAGAAGAAAATTCAAGAAGATGGGTATTTGGCTCAAACCCTAGTTTTCTATCTCTATAGAAAAAGGTGTACTCTCCCAACAATTGGAATTATGTCGTATGTTGAAAAAGTCAACAACCCATCTCACCCATAATAAGACTCCTCTTATTTATTGATGTGGGCAACCCTCCTTAACAATTAAGAAATTGGGTTTTATTTAATTAATTAAATTCTTTTAATTAATTAAGCTCCCTAATCTTATTAGGGATAATTAATTAAACTCCTTTAACTAATTTTCCTTCCTAATCCAATTAGGAATAAATGAGAGTATTTATATTAAATTAATTCCTAAACTCTTTTAGAAATTAAAATAATAATAATTGTAATAATATTAATAAGACTTCTCTTATTAATTTATATTTAATATTTCTAAAATATTAAATAATAAATATTAAGCTATTTAATTTATTCTATCACCATAGATTAAATTAAATATACTTAACATATTATTACGATTATGCCATTAACTTCTTAAATAATTATTCTTCCTTTTATGGTGTGACCCTTTAGGTTCTCCATATTAAGCTAGTTGTGAATAAATCAATTAGAACAATTCTAATCTTATTTAAATAAATTAATTAAATAATTAATTTATTTAAATAAATAATATTTATTCTACAATAGGGATAAAGCCTCCCTAGCGATCAACGACTTTCCGGATAATATAGATTTCAACATTAATCATTAAAGAACCTTTGAGTAAATAGTTACCGATGCAATTCAATCCTTCCACCATCTGATGTGTCCCAATTAAATATAAGACATGGAATTATTTGTCAAGTCTTATTTTATTTAATTATATGTATTTCGATCCTTAAATGCACAACTCAAATAATGCAAATTAGAAACTCCTTTCTAATTTCATTACTATTAACCAAGGACTACTAGGTTGTCATTTATCGAATCACATAGACATTTCTCTTCTTTTATTAGAAGTGGTAGATTCTTTATTGATCATACATTATCTCCATGTACAACTTATTATACCCAAGCATACCCTTTGATATACCCCAAGGGTCTTAAGGAATAAGTCAAAGTATAACTCATCATACACAAGATACTATGATGATCTCAAGTCCAAGGATTACTTGTACTACTATCACTACTGAGAATTCCTATTGACAGAAAAAATAAAACTCCATTAGGTATTCCTTAGCGAGCCACGTTCAGTGAACTTATTCTCTAATAAGCATCTACATACTTGCTTTAGTGTCTCCACACAAATGATCATGAGATCAATCATCCTCATCCAATGAGCAAGCAACGTATGTACCAATCTATCCGGATTCACTAATCCCCAATTTAGTAATCCAACGATTGGGAACTATTTTAGTTTTAAGCTTTCAAAGAATTTAGATCTCATTAGAATGATCATCATCACTATTCTAAAAGCATTGCTTAAAACTATGGGTTTATCACATATTATAAAACAGCATCATGTAGATAATTAAAAGCCTTTAATAAATTAATACTTTTTATTATTAATAAATGAATAAGATTGTTACAAAGTATATGCTTTATCATCAAACATGATTGGCTTGTGTGCATACTACTTTCAGTACAGAATAATGCTGGGCACTCCGCCACCTTATTTAAAATCTAATCGACTGTGGTGTCCTGCGCCTAGCAGACGACGACACTGTGTTACGTGCAAGTGAGAACGCAGGGCCTACTAAGTGGAAAAGCGTGGTAGGAGTTATATCCACTAAAACTGATGGGATTAATAACTTACTCACAATGCCAACAATTCAACTCAAGGGAGGAAACAATCCTTTGAAAGTGGCCGCTCCTAAGCCAATCAATTTGCCATGCATATCACAATATCCTATTGTTAGCTTGCGCAGGGTTCCTTGGAATTATGGAGAAGGTGAAGGATCCACCTCACATACAACTGCTACAGTGTTGAAGGAAAATCCACTGCATCTCCCCCATCGGGTGATGAAGTCTACCATCAGATTAAAGGGGAAAATACCCATGGAGAAGATTGAAAAATTCCTTCGCGCTATGGGTCATAATGAAGATACGGTGGTTCTAAGCTTGAAAGAAGCTCCACAACAAATATCAATTTTGGACTTGGTCCTAACTTTCGAGAATCACCGGAAGGTCTTGTTAAAGGTTTTGGAAGAAGCCTATCTCCGACATCCAGTGGATACGGAAAAGTTTCAACATATGGTTGATCACATTTTCAACAACAATGTGATATCCTTCATCGATGATGACATACTGCTTGAAGGGGACGGTCATTAAAACCATTGCACATTACGGTCTTGTCCTCCGGATATATGGTAGCTGGAGTCTTAATAGATGGAGGTTTCTCTCTTAATATCTGCCCATACGCTACCTTGGTGAAGATGAATATCAATCTCAACAGAATTTTGAGTAGCCATACTATCATCAAAGCTTTTGATGGAGCCCGCCATAACTCGGTCGGAGTAATTGAGCTGCCAATCGAAATTGGTCCTCGCACATTCTGCGTGTCTTTTCATGTACTCAAGATAGACTCGGGATACAACCTGCTCCTGGGATGACCATAGATTCACATGGCAGGGGAAGTCTCCTCCACTCTTCATCAACAGTTGAAATACATCATCAACAATAGCCTGGTCACAGTCAACGCTGAACCGGAGATTCCTCAGCACGGGGACATGTCGTTCATCAATGCCAATGAGGATGTTGAGCCAATTAGTTTTCATACTTTGGAAATAAGTAATATCCAATACCATGCTGTTGGAATGCCAATGCCCGAACCCCAGATTTCTGCTGAGGTGATGTCATCCACTTAAGAAATGATGTCGTTAGGTCATAAGCCGGGACAAGGGTTGGGTAAAGATTGCCAGGGTATCAAGTACCCCATTCGATTAACCAAGCAAGCTGGAACCGCTGGACTAGGCTATTCTGCCAGCTCTAGTCACAGGAATCCTCATAAACATCAGCAGATTCATGCAGCTTCAACCATGTGGCGTTTAGCTTCGCCTTCAAAATTTGAGTCCACAGAACCTCCCGTAAAGGTGCCAGCCAATGTAATGGCTATGTTATGTCCCAAGCAGGTACCGGGGAAGGGGAAAGAAGTCTTTATTCCAAATCCTGCAGTGGAAGAAGAGGAATGAAGAATCAAACAAGATGTCATACGAATGATGTCCGGTATACGCATCATCGTTCATGATGAACATACCAACAGAATACACCCAGATTTATGATTGCCCGATGTAATGGCCATCATTCGGGACAGGGAGGATGATGACAATCCCTCCATCACTGCGGTCCACCTGGACTTTGCTCTTGCCAATTGGAACAACATTCCTTGCATTGGTCGTCAAGGGTAAAGCGGGCAGAAACTCTTTCTGCCCTGTAGATATAATAACTGCTTACTTTTCTGTACAGTATTAGCAGTTTATTTTGCCAGTATATGCTAACACTGTGTATGATCAAACACGTTTCATATATATACTAAGTGAAAGTATATT
Organism: Panax quinquefolius; assembly: GCA_020205615.1. Classification (NCBI taxonomy): domain Eukaryota; kingdom Viridiplantae; phylum Streptophyta; class Magnoliopsida; order Apiales; family Araliaceae; genus Panax; species Panax quinquefolius. The sequence goes on from CM035166.1 coordinate 20,988,844, forward strand.
TTGTTTCAGGACTCTGAATTTAAATGTGCCTGTACTTACTGATACGGTGCCTCTTCTACACAGGGATTGTACCTTTGATGTAGAGATGAATTCAGCCTTGATGGATATCTGAGGATGACATTGAGGTGCCTCCGAAATTCGGGAATGGGTCAAAGACAAACCCAAACCCAACCTTGATCAAACCACTTTTTTCAATCTCGGAACCTTAGAAAGCCCTAAGTTAATCCAGTTGGTTCGAGACCTTACCCCAAACCAACGGAATGACATGGTTACGCTATTAACCCAATTCCAGGATGTGTTTGCATGGTCTCATGAAGACATGGTGGGCTTGTCCACTGACATTGTCCTTCATCGCCTTCCCATTAAAGAGGATTTAAGCCATTAAGCGAAACTCAAAGCGATCAAACTTTGAGTGGAGTTTAAAGGTGAAAGAAGAAATTATGAAACAATTTCAAGCTGGCATCATAATGGTGTCTACATATCCTGAGTGGATATCCAACATTATACCCGTGCCTAAACCTGGAGGGAAGGTACGAGTTTACGTGGATTACCGGGACTTGAACAAAGCCTGCTTAAAAGATAGCTTTCCCGTGCCATTTATCCACATTCTCATTAACAATACTACGCAATACGACATGTACTCCTTTGCTGATTGCTTTGCGGGGTACCATCAGATCATGGTTGCCGAGGAAGATCGTGAGAAAACTGCTTTCATCACTCCTTGGGGAACTTTTTGTTATAGACGGTTGTCATTCGGCCTCATCAATGCCGGAACTACCTATCAACGAGCTATGATGGCTCTTTTCCATGACTTAATGTATAAAGAGATTGAGATCTACATGGATGACATCATTGTCAAGTCCCGGAAGGAGGATGACCATATAGACCATCTTAAAAAGTTGTTCAACAGGTTGCGTAAGTACAACTTGAAGTTGAATCCAACTAAGTGCACCTTGGGCGTTAAATCAGGCAAGTTGCTAGGATTTCTAGTCAGCCACAAAGGGATAGAGTCGGATCCCGCCAAAATCCAAGCCATCACCGAAAATGCCCATTCCTCGAGACGAGAAAGGAAATACGAGGATTTTTGGGAAGAATCCACTTCATTAGCGGTTTATCTCCCAACTCACAAAGAACTCCGTGAGCCAATCTTCAAATTATTAAGGAAGAACTCCTCCATGAAATGGAATGATGAGTGTCGAAGGGCCTTCCTTAAAATCAAGAAACAATTAGTCAAAGCTCCTGTTTTGGTGCCACCCGAGAGATGATGTTCCCCTGTTTATGTACACATCCCATAAGTGACAATGCCATGGGTCGCATCTTTGGGATAGAAAAGACGATAGAGGCCAAGAACGAGCTATCAATTACCTCAAAGAAAAGGTTCAAAGAACGGTGAACACAAGTACACCCCGATCGAAAAAGACGTGTTGTTGTGCTTTAGCATGGGCTTCCATGAGGTTACTGACATTACCTCCATGGTCACACAACCCATCTCATATCCCGCGTGGATCCTCTCAAAATACGTGTTCAACAAACCTATGTTAAATTGCCTGCTGTCTAGATGGCAGTTGATCGTTCAACAATTTGACATCGTATATATGACTCAAAAGTCCATCAAAGGTCAAGGAATCGCGGATCAACTAGCCGCCGCACCTTCAGGGGATTTTAAACCCTTGGAAACATATTTCCCCGATGAAGGAGTAATGACAGAGGTAAACAACACCATCAGTACGATACGCGCCAATCATGGAAGATGTATTTTGATGGAGCTGTTAATATGGAAGGTTCTGGAGCTGGAGCAGTTCTAGTATCGATAACGGGGAGCAATATCCCATCGCCAAATCAAATTACGAGTTTATCGACCAACAATACTACCGAGTATGAAGAAGGCGCATCTCATGGGGCTAAAACTTTCCGTTCAATGGGCATCAGGCGGTTAACTATCTTTGGAGATTCGGAGTTGGCAATCAGACAATCCACCGGAATCTATCAAACCAAGGAACTACATTTGCTGCTTTACCATCGGCAGGTTTTGAAGATGGCTTTAGAGTTCGAAGAAATCTCATTTCTACATATTCCTAGTAATAGGAATGACTTTGTGGACGCATTAGCAACTTTGGCCTCCTTGATTCGCATATCAGACAAGGAACACTCGCCGAGCGTCACAATTTCCCTGCACAAGGCCCCAGCCTATGGGAATTACGTTAGAGAAATATCAGATGAGCTACCTCCCATCCATCATCCTTGGTATCAGCATATCAAGGAATATCTACGAGATGGATCTACACCCGCTGAGGCGAGCCCGACTGAGAAAAGGCGGATCCATCGACTTGCTATGAAATTCTATCTGAGTGGAGATGCGCTCTACAAAAGAGATGCAGGACTAGGTTTCCTCAGATGTTTAGACAAAGATCAAACCCAAAGGCTTATGGATGAAATCCATGGCGGAGTCTGTGGCCCCCACATGAGTGGCTCCCTCCATGTCAAAAAAGTCCTCAAGACGGGACATTATTGGCTATCTCTCAAAGTTGATAGCAACGACCACGTCAAAAGATGCTATCAGTGCCAGATTCATGGGAATGCTATACACGCCCCTCCACGGGAACTCCACAATATGAGTTCGCCTTGGCCCTTCTCAATGTGGGGAATGGACGTTATCGGGCCCATTGAGCCTAAAGCCAGTAATGGTCACCGATTTATCTTCACCATGATCGACTACTTCACCAAGTGGGTAGAAGCAGACTCCTTCCCCAGGGTTACTAAAGAAGTTATCATTGTTTTCATCAGAAACAATGTTGTTTGTCGATATGGACAACCAGAGGTGATTGTGTCAGACAACGCCAAAAACCTCAACAACAAAATGATGGATGAATTATACAGTAAATTCCACATCAAGCATCTCAACTCTGTCATCTATCGTCCGAAGATGAACGGTGCTGTTGAAGTGGCTAACAAAAACATCAAGAAGATTATGCAAAAGATGTCCGCCAACCACAAAGATTGGCCTGACCTATTTCCTCTGACTCTGTTAGCCTATAGAACCTCAATGCGCACTTCAACTGGGGTAACCCCCTACACTTTAACCTATGGGATAGAAGCAGTGCTCCCCATAGAAGTTGAGATGGAATCCCTTAGAGTGTTGATCAACGCTCAGCTGGATGAAGACCAATGGGTACAAGACAGGTATCACCAGTTGTCTCTAATAGACAAAAGGCGAACCGCGGCTATCTTCCATGGTCAGTTATATCAACAAAGGATTGCCAGATCCTTCAATAAAATAGTCCGACTACGGCAGTTTAAACAACATTACTTGGTTTTGAAGAAGATTCTTGACAACCAAGATCAGGCTAAAGGAAAATTTGCTCCTAACTGGGAAGGCCCGTTTATTGTCAAGGAAGTATTGACAGAGGCGGGCTCTCAGTTACAAAGAAATGGATGGCGATGAATTTCCACAACTCATCAACTCGCATACCGTGAAACGATATTATGTCCGGTAGTAACCAAAAAACACCCTGGTGCATCATCATCAGGTCACCACTCATTCCGGTTCTTTAACCCTTTACCACATACAACTTATCTACACTTTTCCCCTCAAGGAAGCATACTCTTCAAGCCGGTGACTGGCTTTCTCCTTTCATTGCTTATACAATTCAGTCATCCCACCGCGGATTGACCTCTTGCATTTCTTGACTTAGCTACCCTTACCTGGGATCAAACTTCACGTACCTACAGTTTATCCTCAACCTAGGATTAAACTTTCTCCTCCCCACAATCTGGCCTACACATGGGATTGCACTTTTTGTCTCGCCCTGAGGGGCGAACTACGTAGACCTGATCTCCTCTTCAATAGGAGTACGTAAGCAACCATTTCATATGGCTCGGTCGCAATAAAACAAAAACAACAAAAACATTTCTACCCTCTTCTCCTTACAAAAACAAAAACAACCAAAAACATTTCCTACACCATTTTTGCCATATACAGTGTTAAACCTCTTACACCAGGTTCGAATCAAGAGACTGATCTCCTCTTCAATAGAGTACGTGGCGACCACTCATGGTGCGCCTCACCCCTACCAAAACACAAACCCTTGTCAGTTGATACTGGGATCATCCTTCAATACATTACATTTCATTTGGCTTCAGACCAAAGGGATGGAATTACCTGAACTCCTCCCAAATAGGAGATTCGGTGACCATCTAAGTTGCGGTCATACCTTGAAGAACAACACCAATCCATAAGAGATGGAATTAACTAGGCTTCTCCTAAATAGAAGTGCTGGCAACCATCTGTGGTTCGGTCAATCTCAGAGAGGAAAGCCACACTCCTCTCCACATTTCCATTCAGAAACAAGTTCCAAGACACCAAAGATGGTAGGGATACACATAGATCGATGATCCATTCTGAAATATCCAGAAACAACTCAATGTCCATCCACACAGGAGGAATTCAGAATACATCAAGACCACAAGCCCTGAAGCAGCAGGCAAAATATCAAGCAAATAGCAAGGTATATCTAAAAGGGAAGTGATCCAAAAATATATTTCCATATCATATATAATGTTGTTTGATATATATACAATGTAAACTGTACATGACAAAATGGCTAAGCTATTCAGTGCAGGTAAATACAAGCTCATCTACAAGTCGTGGTATATGCGAGCTAACAAGCCCAACATAGGCGTCCCTCTCGGAAGATTTGGCGGTCGGGTCTGGTCTCAGTATGAGAATATCCACACGACCCAAAAAGATCTCAGAGCCATCCGCATGGTGACCATATGATCATCAATATATGCGCTCATCTCTCGCAATCATGCCAGTGGTAAGGGACCTCACTCGCGGTGCTATCTGTGATGGTCAGATCCCAGCGGATATATAGCTCTATCCAAATTTCAACTATCATCGCATCTCTACGGTCGATATAGCCTCATCCCGCTTTCAACAACAACCAGCATCTCTGCGATCTAATGCCTCGCTTTCTCCAATAGAGCGGCGTCCCTCACGCCAAGAGCGATTAGACATCATAGATCAAATCGGTCTCTCTCAAAGGTCATCGATGAAGACTCGCTCTAAGTCTCGTGTCTTAAATCTTTGAATCAAAAAAGTACTGGTACTAGGAGAATCTGGAAGAAATGCTGGCAACCCAGCAGCGGGATCCTCCTCAATGTAGGTATCAATGTCCTCCATGGGCTCTGCATCGTCTGACTCAATATCTGGTTCTGCAGATACTGTTGCAGCCGATAAAATTTATGTCTCCATCCATGCGGAATACTCTGCAGAATAACCGGGATGACTGACAGAAAAAGAAGCTATCTCGCCGATCCCAAAGAAGCATACACACAGATCGGTCCTCTGGCACGAGATATCGAGAAGTCAACGACCTATCGCCCCCTCGAAAGGATAGAAATCCTGGAACTAGTAGAACTGCGACATCACGGCCAATGGGTGATAAGTAGTCACGCCCCTCAAGCCAGCCAGAGGGAGGAAATCCATGCCCGGAGTGTGAGTAACGAAGCTGTATGGTGAGCAAAGCCCCGAGCACAGCAATATGCTAAATGGATCTCTGATATCTGCCAAAAATGCGGACTAGGACAGAGCATCTATACACTCCGATGGTTGAAAGGAGTAGAACATAGCCACATCATGGGAGAAGCACTACCCATGCCGTCTAAGGGTACCAACCGGTCGCAAGTGTGACATAAGCCATACACATAGCATGACCGAACTCCCAGTGAACACTCCTGACGGGTAAGTATAGCGATGGGATCTTGTGACCACAGTCTCTCGCCACTGATCATAGGCACAATGGTACGACCCTCCCTGAGAGCTCTAACGGCCATGATAACGCCTATATCTATCTCATCCATATACCGCGGCATGTACATATATGACAGTACACATAGCATCAGTACATCAATTCTGGCCAAACGCCAATGATCCTCCGACGCGGTGAAATCCCCAGAATGTCGTGAGTAGCCATCCTCCGCGCCCAATCATCATTATACGTAAAACGCCGAGAGATCACATGGCGGATGTCACCAACTCGCAATACTCTGCGTCTCAATCTCGTGAGAGTCGTGAATCGCCTACTCATGTCTCCCAAAGCTAGGTGCACGCAAGGTCTGCTCAAGCGGCAAAGATCGTCAAACGTGCATACTCCTCCGTAGTAGAGTCAACTCATGGGTGCCAAACGGAATACACGCTCGTCGGTAGCCAATGCTCTAGCATCCCGCCTACAAATCTGCGAGAACTCGAAATGCCAAAAGGGTCATGGCATGTCAGAGTAACAGATCTCATAAATCCCTGTTCGGTGGTGACATGCTATCGTACCACGATCGCATACCTAATGCCACCACTGACGGTGGGGTATGATCTATACGGCTAACTGTCGAAGAAGACATCTGTGTGAGCCGTGTCATAAGACCACCCAGGGGTCAATGCCGAATATCTCTGGACATACATACATATGCATAACATGATACATACATAACAGATAATGGATGGCAATATGATATAAGGAATGAAAAATGGTGCATACATTCCTAAATATATCATCATCTAATATATCAGCTCTGTACAGCTACAAATACAGGGAAATGGGGCACAACCACCCTACTACTAACAGAGGCCTATCAAAAGATATAGCGAGAATGGGGAACAGCCACCCAATATCTAACAGAGGCCTATCAAAAGATATAACGAGAATATACATCAGAAGAATACCAGGGTCTCGATGTCCACGTCCTCAATCCTGTCCACCTGATGTAACTCCTCCTAAGTCACTGGATCTCTATTAACAGGGATGTCAGGCCTATAAAGAGGAGGATCTGCGCCGCCAAAACCAAATAGGTCATCTGAGGGGCCAGCACCTGAGCTGGAAGGAACAAATGACTCACTTTATCTTTGGATCTCTCGCCCAAATCTGAGAATAAATACATGTGCCTGGTCCAACTGCCGGGTCAAACAATCAATCTGGGTCATATGAGTCGGAGCTCGGACACAAGCTACCCAATCCGTCATCATCAAGGATCCTGGAACCATGTCCCTCATAAACTGTGTGGCGCGGGACTGGGCTCCAATAGTGCGAGGGGACCACCACCGCTGGAACGTCTCCTGAGTATATGGGCTCCAACGGATGAAAGTTGAAGCTTGAAGACCGGAGGGCATCGTCCCATCTTCAATGACTACGTACAAACTCTAATCCCATGCCATCGTACAACTCTCGACAACGGCGGTCCGAAATAGGTCCTATATACCTCAAACAGATGCCCAGATTGCACTTCTAAAAATTTGAGTGGACATTACAATTGCTCGAGTGCACGTGCGAGACGAGACGACTGACAAACCCAAGCCAACCACAGGTTGCCTGCACACACTGCTGGCTCACCAGCAGTACACCTCACACCAAAATGCCTATAAATAGAGGGCTTGGGGTTCTGATTTTCTATGGAAAAAAGACGGGGAAACCCTGCACAATTTGCTCCACACTTTCCTTTATCTGATGTATTTTCCACTTTTAAACACACATGAGCTCATATATAGCCTCTTTTGTACCCACAAAAGCCAAGTTTACCTACTATAAAGATATAGAAGCCTTTTTTAGCGATCATTAAAGCCTTCTCACACATTTTAGAGTCTTTCTCTTTATCTTTGCACACACCCTTCTACGTTGAGAGTCGTGTTGCTTTGCTTTTGCTTACAAATTCGGTCAGTGATTTCGCGTTTGATCAGATATATATATATATATATATATATATATATATATATATATATATACATATATATTGACTAACATTATCGAGTTATGCCTCGATTGAGCCTGAGACTTGATGCAGTGCGTTTACCGCTTTTATATATATATATTTATATATGAATTGTGGTCTGACTTCGCTCGATGAGCCTGAACTTGATGCAAAAGCGTTTACTCGCTTATATATATATATATATATATATATATATATATATATATATTAACTGTAATTTGACTCGCTCGATAAGCCCGGTTTTATATCCTAATGCGTTACTCACTTATATATATATATTTATACTTATATATATGAATCACATTATCGAACTCGCTTAAACGAGCCCGGATTTTTACATCCTATATGCGTTTATCGCTTATATATATATATATATATATATATATATATATATATATATATTTATTTTTGTCCTGCCTGGAGTTTTCTTCGTGGCAGTTGATCGCTCTTACGGCTTTATTTATATTTCTGATCCCCCATGGAGGTGCTTCGTGGTTGGTGATCATGTCTGTATATATATATTTACAGCTTATATATATATCTGCTTACTGCTTTCATATAAATTGCAGCATTCTATGCGCCTAGGAATCATGTGATCATAGATTCATTCCATTGGATCTAGATTCGGTTCCCGTGATGGACATTTTCAGCTATAAGCAGCTTATAAATTATTCTGCGGTGTCTGAATTTCCTCAGATGGTTTCCATACCCACGAGGAAGTCGGCATTATTTTTGTATATTATTTTCGTATGGATGCCTCGCATCCGTCAAATAAAATCAATCCAGTCGATCACTTAATAAAAATGGGAGTGTAAAAGGTCTCAATTCCTATTGAGCATCAGGGTTTGAAAAACCTCTTTTATAAAGCATCACTGCCATATCTTGCTAAAAACTGAATTTTTAAATAAATTCAAACCCTGTGTATATATGTTCGAACGAGGCCTCGCACAACTTCCATATAACAGCACATTGACCCACACACGCACACACATATTTAGATAATAGTTTCTTGAAAAGAGGCAGTCACCGTGGTAACACGGATGTCGGGGGGTGCCTAACACCTTCCCCTTGCGTAACCAAGTCCCCGGACCCTAAACGAATCTCGATTTCAAGGCAATTCAGTATATCGTTGTCACATCACCGGGTCAATGTGCAAACCTTTTCTCGGTTGTGTTGGTACAACCATTTAAAAACCAATGGCGACTCTTAATAAATCCATCATCGACATTATACAAGTCGGACCTTTTTCACTTGTTTTTTCAAACAAATCTCACCTAAAATGAGAACACCAAAGAACAAGTAACGGAAAGGGACACCCAAAAATCCCGATGTCGACAAATGTAGTGTTGATCAACATAGAGTTCTATAGGCTGATCACATAAACGTGCTCGTAAGCTATGCTGGACTTACGGACTTCGTGTCAGGATGTTCTTTTCAAAGAACTTATGAAATGCTCATGGTCTTGGACCGGAATTAATGTTTTACTAAATATTGTTGTTGTAAAATGTTTTGAATGAAAGGAAGTGCTATTTTGAATTATCGATAGTACTTCGTAACTATTGTTCAGTTATTGAAGATATGCAATTCCTATGTCTCAAGCATGCTATTTTACTAGAATTGTTGTACTTGCTGAGCTAGTTAGGCTCACTCTTGCTTGAACCATATGAATGCAACTAAGATCGAACGGACTGTTGAATCCGGAAAGGATAAAGGGAAGGCTAAGGCGAACCCGTAGATTACTTATGTAATAGTATAGGTTTGTAATAATAATATTTGATATTATGACAAGGACAAATGTAACGGTTATAAAGAACCTGGGGAAATGTTAATATTATTTTGAATATATATAAGATATATTCGTTCTTTTGAGGCATTTCAATTGAATGTTTGTGTGAACTGTAGCACCGTGTAGCACCATCTGTCAGGTTGGAAGATACCCAAATTTGGGGGCGTCACAGGTTGGTATCAAAGCCTTAGGTTATAAAACTTAAGGGGGGATTTAAACCTTAAGTTATAACCTTAAGAAAAGTTAAAGAAATAAAAGATGGAAATTAACCTTATAAAAATGCATTTATATGTTATGTGTTTTTATTATTCTACTGACATGTACTAATCAAACTTATTTGTGTTGTGTAGATGTCAGGAGAAAATGAAATGTCTAGAGACGTATAGGTAGTCAGTGAAGGATCGGTTAAGCAGATAGAGAATATACCGAACCCCCATAGCGGTATAGCCCGAAGTTGTAGTGGTTGAGTCTGGAGACTTATGTCCGTGTTCGACTGCATTCTAGAAGAAGAGGTGGAGGTAGTGTCCTTCAACCCAGTAGCCATAGCAGCAGAGATGGCTCTAGGGGAGTCAATGATGTCACTTTTTATGTCAGTGTTGGATAGAAACATCCATTACTGTCAGGAGGTTAAGGAGCTGAAAGCAGAGCTCCTAGTTGTCTTAGAGGATAAGACAGGCGTGGAGCCCATGTGGGAGCAGGAGCACGATGAGAGAGTTTTGGCCAAGGATAAGGTCCATGAGCTGAAACAGGAGGTCTTTGAGCTCAGGGGGGAGCTAAAGACCAAAAAGCAAAAGATAGGGAGAAAGTCCTATATTCATAGGAATTCTCATGCGGACTTCCAGCAACAGGTAGCTGGTTATCCCATAGAGACAGGGCAGACGCGGCATACTATCAGCCGTGATATTATCGTCGGTCTTGCCAAGGCAGATTTTTATAATGCCTTAAGGCAGATGTGATCTAGTAGTGGCTAGAGTAGTTTAGATATGTAAATATTTTGTATCTAGTAATGACGTAAAACCCTCTTTTGTATAACAAATGGTAGTTTTTGTAAATCCCAATATTTGGAAAGCAATAGCGGGAAAGTAATGTAATCAGCTTAGGCTGTGTAATGTAACCGATGTAGTATTATACTACAAGAAATGAATCAATATAAGCCTTTTCGGAACATGTTGAGAAATGAATGTTTAAGTTATTGTTTAATCTTAATAATAAATAATTAACAGGAAATGAATAATAACGAAATGTGTTGTTTGTTGTAACAGCAAAATGCCACCAAAGAAGAGTACCACGTAATCAAGCCGCTAATGTAAATCAACCGGAGGGATGTCTGGTTAACCCCATGCAGGAGTTTGTTAATCTTTTAACAGCCGCCTTTAATAGAACTGGGGCTAATATCCCCGTAAATTCTGGAGTAGTACGAGCTACTACGTTTAAGGATTTCAAAAGCGTGGGTCTACCGGAGATCAAAGGAACTACAAACCCCATCAAAGCCCAAACATGGGTGAAAGAAATTGAGAAGGCATTTGTGATAGCAAATGTCGACGAGGCCTAGAAGGTTGCCTTTGCAACCTATATGATGAAGGGAGAGGCCAACTTTTGGTGGAAGGCCAATCAGGCTAGGGCCGGAATTGAGAATTTGGCGTGGGTGAGGTTCAAGGAGATATTCTTCGAGAACTACTTTCCCACGAGTATGCAGGGGAGAATGGAGATGCGGTTTCTGGACTTGAAATAAGGGGACATGACGGTTCCCCAATATGCCGCCAAGTTTAATGAACTGGTGAGGTTCGCTCCACATCAAGTGGACACCGAGGTTAGAAAGGCGCGACGGTTCGAGCAGGGCTTGAAACCCTGACTCTATAATCGCATATCCGTGTTCCAAAGTACTTCCTTTGGAACCATTTTAGAGAAGGCGATAATCGTCGAAGGTGGTAGCGAGGCGTTGAGCCAGTACCACAAAGATAAGAAGAATAAGGGGAAAGTGGATGGGGGAGTGAAGATTGAAGGAGCCAGCGGGAGTGGCGAAGGGTATAAAGGGAAGGTGGTTAACTCTGGGAATACTGGAGTGAAGCAAGGAGACCTGAAGAGGAGGATGGAGGCCTGCAAGACCTGTGGGAAGACTCACTTAGGAATCAGTCTCAAGGGGAAGGTTGTATGTTACAATTGTGGACAAGAGGGGCACATTGCTTTATGTGTGGGTTAACTGACCACATGGCAAAGAGCTTCCCGAAGAAGGGGACAGACGGGAACAAGGGCGCAAATAGCGGTAAGTTAGCTATTGGTGGTCCAATGATGATGACGGTAGATGGCCGTCTGCATTAACATGATGATCTTAAGATGCGATGGCATCGGGGGACGTAGTCGTAGGTATTATTTCGATCAACGACCTAAATGCTTACGTTCTGTTTGACTTGGGTTCTACTTGTTCGTTTATCGCATGTGATTTTGCTAGACGATTAGGATTACTTCCCGAAATGTTGCCTATACCTTTAAATATTAAGGTAGCAAACGAAGAAATAATTTATTTTGAAGATATTTATAAGAGTTGTTGCGTAGATATATGGGGTTGTAAATTATCGGTAGATTTGATACCGATATAGCTAGAAGAATTCGACGTAATTCTTAGAATGGATTGGTTGGTTAACCATGGGGCAATTATAGATTGTCAAAAGAAAATCATAAATATTAAAACGTTAAGACAACCTCAGGTAATATTTTACGGTAATAAATCGCAGGGTCATTCGTGTTGTCTTACGATGACACAAACTAGGAAACTATTAAGGAAGGGGTGTGTAGGTTATCTGTGCCATGTTGTTGATACCTAGAGAGTGGGAGCGACCGTGGAACAAATACCTATAGTGAGTGAATTCATGGATGTATTTCCAAGTGAATTGTCGGGTCTTCCGTCGGATAGGGAGACCGAGTTCGTGATAGACAATTTGCCAGGAGTGACACCAGTTTCCAGGGCACCGTATCGTATGGCATCAGTGGAGATGAAGGAGTTGATGGTACAGTTACAAGAACTAGTGGATATGAAGTACATTCAACCAAGTGTTTAGCCGTGGGGAGCACCGGTACTATTTGACAAGAAGAAGGACGGATCTTTAAGACTTTGTATCGACTACCGAGAGTTGAACAAGTTAACGATAAAGAATAAGTACCCATTGCCCAGGATCGATGATCTTTTTGATTAGTTGAAAGGGGCAAAGTATTTTTCCAAAATAGATTTAAGGACGGGTTATCATCAGCTGAAGGTTAGGAATGAAGACGTACCAAAGACGACATTCAGGACTCGTTATGGTCATTACGAGTTTCAGGTAATGTCATTTGGGTTAACTAATGCACCAGCTGCATTTATGGATATGATGAACAGAGTGTTAAAATGATATTTAGACAAGTACGTTGTGGTGTTTATCGATGATATTCTAGTCTATTCTAAGATGCCAGAAGATCACGTTGAACACCTAAGAATAGTGTTGGAAACACTAAGGGAGGAGAAGTTATATGCCAAGTTCATTTAGTGTGAATTTTGATTAGAGAGAGTACAATTTTTAGGACATGTCATTAACCATGATGGGATTTCAGTAGATCCAGCAAAGGTGGAAGCCATGATGAATTAAGAACAACCAAAAATGCCGACTGAGGTGTGGAGTTTCCTAGGGTTAGCGCGTTACTATCGGAGATTCATCCAGGATTTTTTGAAGATAACTACTCCGTCGACTAACTTGAAAAAGAAAACGGTGAAATACGCGTGAACGGAGAAATGCGAGGATAGTTTTCAAGAACTGAAGAACAGGTTAAGTGAAGCGCCTGATTTGTCATTACCCGATGACACAGGAAATTTTGTAGTTTATAGCGATGCTTCGCATAGAGGAATTGGTTACGTGCTCATGCAACATGGCAAGGTCATTGCATATGCATCAAGCCAGTTGAAGGATTATGAGAAAGTTTACCCTACTTATGATCTGGAACTGGCCGCGGTAGTTTTTACCTTAAAGATATGGAGACATTATCTTTACGGGGAAAAATATGAGATATACACAGACCACAAGAGTCTAAAATATATCTTCACACAGAAGGAGTTGAATATAAGGCAGAGGAGATGGCTGGAGTTGATAAAGGATTACGACTGTGAAATCTTGTATCACCCTGGGAAAGCCAATGTAGTTGTCGATGCCTTAAGTAGAAAGGGTCGGAAGAAGTTGTCTAGGTTAACGGCTCAAACTGAGTTAATAACAGAGATTGCTAGAATGGATATAGAGGTGAAATTGCCGAATGAATCTTGACAGAGACCATTTGGGACGGAGATGCAATATACACCATCGTAGAGAGAGTTAAGGACGTGCAGCTCAAAACTGATGAGTGCAACCAGATGAAGAAGCGGTTAACCAATGAAAAAGATTTAAAATATAGTCTTGATAATGAGGGATTATTAAGATTTGAAGGAAGAATTTGGGTTCCAAATGAGATGGAATTAAAGGAGCAAGTTTTACAAGAAGCTCACAGTTCGAGGTACTCGATTCATCCAGGTAGCACTAAGATATATCAAGACCTTCGACAGAGTTTTTGGTGGCCGAACATGAAGAGAGAGATAGCCGAGTATGTGAGTAGGTGCTTGACTTGTCAAAAACTTAAGGCCAAACATCAATGACCAAGTGGCTTGTTACAGTCATTGGAGATTCCGAAGTGAAAGTGGGAGCATATCACAATGGACTTTGTGGTGGGACTTCCGACTACTCAGAAGGGGTATGATGCGATTTGGGTAATAGTGGACCGGTTGACAAAGTCGGCTCACTTCTTGCCAATTAGAATTAAGTATAACTTAGACCAGTTAGCTAAACTTTATGTTAAGGAAGTTATTTCCAGACATGGAGTACCAGTTTTGATTGTGTCAGATCGTGACCCACGATTCACGTCGAACTTCTGGAGGAGTCTGTAAGAATAGTTGGGGACACATCTAAAGTTGATTACGGCATATCATCCACAAATTGATGGACAGAGCGAGAGGACAATTCAGATGTCAGAAGATATGTTAAGATCTTGTGTCATGGATTTCAAGGGTAGTTGGGATGATCATCTACCACTAGTAGAGTTTGCGTATAACAATAGTTATCATGCAAGCATAAGTATGCCGCCTCTTGAAGCCTTGTACGAAAGAAAATGCAGCACACCATTGTATTGGGATGAAGTGGGAGAACGCTGAATGCTAGGACCAGAATTGGTGCAGCAAACAGCGAATATAGTGAAGCTAATATGAATGTGATTAGTAGCAGCTCAAGACAGACAAAGGAAGTTTATAAATTTGCATCGAGTAAATAGGGAATTCGAGCTAGGATCGTATGTATTTCTAAAGGTATCTCCCTGGAAAGGAAAGATACGTTTTGGAAAGAATGAAAAGTTAAGTCCCAGGTTTATAGGACCTTTTGAGATATTAGAAAAAGTGGGAGGGGTAGCTTATGTGGTAGCGTTACCTCTAAGACCTAGAACGAATACATAACGTGTTTCACGTATCGGTATTATGTCCCTATAAGCCTGATTACAAACACGTAATAGAGTATGAGCCGATTCATATCGAGAAAGAATTAACATATGAAGAGATGATGATTCAAATCATCGATTGAAAAGAGCAAGTTCTATGGAACAAAGTTATACCATCTGTAAAGGTGTTATGGAAGAACCACGATGTCGAAGAAGCAATGTGGGAACTGGAAGAAAAGATGAAGAAGAATTACCCTCAATTTTTTGTGTAATTATTTTTTTTAGCGAGATTCTGGGGACATAATCCTTATAAGGGGGAGAGAGTGTAACGCCCCGGAAAATCGAACCTTTTGTAAATACCTTATAATGAATAAAATAACATTATTTTTTTATTATTATGTGTTAGTTGTAATAACCCGATATTTTCAATATAAAATAAATAAGAAATTTTGCATATATTTTTTTTATTATTATTTATGATGATAATATGTGTCAAGTAGTGTATGATAAATGCAAATATATTTATTACCTATAAATAAGTTTAGAATTATTAATCACTACAAATTATATTCTTATAGTAATTAATTTTTGTAAGCGAAATGTTTTTATTAATTATTTTCCATAAAAACATGATTTTATATTATTTAAATAATATATGAAATGATTATTAGAATTATAATAATAAATATTTTATTATATGAATTTGTTCATAATATTTAAGTTAATTATTTTAACTTAATTAATAATGTTATATATGAAAGATAATCGATATGGAATCCAAACCCTAATTTTGGATTTTGAGCTATGAATGAGAATAATAATATTATATAAAATATAATATTAGTTTTTCTAGTTATGAATATATATTGTATGTGTTGGTCAATAATGGTGTTTAATGTCAAAACCTTATATCAATTTGTTATATAAAACCTATTTTGAAACTCAATTACGAGCTCAACACTGTGTAGTATTAGTGTTATAGGATTTATGTTGTGTATTATTAGATTTAATGTTAATTAGAGAAAATCCTAATTAATATATGAAAATCCTAATTTAAAATTAGAAACCCTAATTTGCTAATTAGGAACCCTAATTGCAAATTTTAGAAACCCTAATTATTATTTTAACAAATTGAATTGTTAATTTGGGAACCCTAATGATAATTAAGGAACATTAATTATTAAACCCTAATTTTCTATTAAAACCCCTAATTTCTATTAAAAACCTTAATTTAATTAGTGTGTTTAAAATTAAAATTTTATTACACTTTAATTTTTAATTGTCCAAACCCTAGCAATTATTTGGGAAATTTTTAAGGCTTAAAATCTAGTGATTAAACCCTAGATTCAAGCACCTTGGACAAGAATACCCTTGAGATTAAATAAAATTACTAAAATACCCTTTTTGTCTTATTTGTTGAATTATTGCTAGACAAATCCCACCATATCTTACAAGTCATCATTTCCCTAACCTAGATATGGGCTACAACACCAGCACATCAGCTATTAACATCCAAATTCATTGCATAAATTTAATTGCATAGATTAAGAGAGAGAAAGTGTATTATTACCTCATTTGTGTAACCCACACTTAGCCATACTCTCTCAAGCTTAAACCCACGAATTCATCTATCATTTCAGTCACTAAAATTAGCCCCACCAACACACATAACAAATCAGAAGCATAGAAATCAGAATTTGTTCATAAAGAGGTAAGAACCCTAGAAGAAATTCGATCTTGATCAAAGTGTTAGATGTTAGTTTTTTTTGTGTTAAACATGTAGTATGTAGTATATAATGATGATTCGGATTGCTAGATGTTAGATCCATAACATCTAGAGGCTCGAATTTAGCATTTTTCAAAATATGGTAAAAGGTTATTTTTGTGTCTGACAAGCGAATGTCAGGTCTGATAGATCTCTATCTGTTAATGATTTTTGTGTTTTGAAAGTTTGTGGTTGTTGTATGCTATGAGATCTTTGATCTGAAACTTGAAGATAGCCCAGATCATGAACAGGTTAAAAGTTATAGCTGGTCAAACCTAGTTGACCAAGCATGACTTTCCAAATCTGGAAAAACCCCAGATCGTTCCTGCAAGGCTCGATGAGAACTTACGTCAGGCTGGGATCTGGATCGCAAAGGTTTTAACGATATGTTATTTTTGTTGCATCTAAGTTATAGTATGTTGAATGGACTTCATATGTATGCCTTAATTATAATCTCTTAATCATCAAACTGAGTGAACATAGTGTCTGGTCAAAGTAGGTAAAATGATCACGTTTTCTGTTTCTGGGTAACCGGGAAAACAGATGAACGTTGTCTCTAACATACTTTGACCGAACTAGATCTTCTTGTTATGTTGTTATTTTATTGATTTTATGTAATGGATATGTAGTATTACATGTTAGCTACAACCTGGAATCAATAGATCACTTAGAGCAAACTCACAATGCGAGATATAAGGATCCAAAGTAGATATACTTGTTACATTCTTCATTCGAAAAACCTAAAAATGAAGAAAGCACTGTTTCTGATTTTTTGAGCCTTAGATCGTTTTGATTATTGATGTTTAGACTTGGCCATGGATTGAAACATGTTTTCTGATAGTTTGTCTGAGATGTTCCGACGAAGCGTAAAACTTTTACCTCGAATGATTTCATGTTAGAAGGCCAAAGTATGCGCCATTGACCATGACCGTAAATTTCAAGTTTTGGTAAACATGATGAACATGTCTGACAGTGATTTCAAAGATTTATATCTTGCTCATATGTTATGATCTGACCCCGATTTTGATTTACACTTGTAGTATTACATCAATACTACAAGATCAAAGTTATAGCTAACCTAGAAACACTACACATAACGAATTAATCTTAGTCAAAGGAGGTTCCCTTGAGCACTGACTGTCAGTGTTCTTGAGCCTCAAGAACACCTATCGCGACAGAATTTGTCGCTGAAGCCTTTAGCGACGGATTTAATTAATTTTGTTTTATAATTTCTGAAAAATACATTAAAAATAGGAATAAATTCCTAAAAATTATAAAATCAATTTTAAAAATTATTTTAAGTTATAAAAATTAACTTTTAAGAATTTGACATATTTTTCACAAATATTAATATTTATTTGGATATTATTGGTATTTAAATTATTTAATATATACATTAAATAAATTAATTTAAAATGATTTTATTGTATTAAAATCATTTTAAATAATAATAAGGTATTTAATAATATTTTAAGTTATAAAACATAACTTTTAATATTTTAAGATAAGTTTCATTAATTATTAAATATTAATGATATTAGATTTATTGAGTAATTATATTAAATAAATTAATTAAAAATGATTTTAATATTATAAAAATCATTTTAAATGAAAATAAATAGTTTAAAAGTATTTTAAGTTATAAAATATAACTTTTGATATTTAAAGGTAAATTTCATTAATAATTAAATATTAATGATATTAAGTTTATTTAATAATTATATTAAATAAATAGTTTAAAAATGGTTTTATTGAATTAAAAATCATTTAAAAAGGAAATAAATGAATTAAAAATATTTTAAGTTATAATCGATGACTTTTAATATTTTGATAAATAATAAATTAATATTCTAATATTAATGGTAATTATTTAAAAATAATTTTAAATGTTTAAAAAAATCATTTAAGGGTAATATTAATACTTTAAAATATTTTTGAGTTATTATAAATAACTTTAATATTTTGGCAATAGTTTCATTAATAGCTTAATATTAATTAAATATTAATGATAATAGAATTAATTAATATTTAAATCATTTAATAATGATTTCAGTGTTTGAAAATTCATGATAAAGTATAATAATTATTTAAAAATTATTATAAGGCTATGAAAAATAATATGACTGATATTTAAAATATCTAAACGAATATTAAACTACACAATAGAGTCTTAGACTCGATATTTACCTGATAAAGCCGTCGGTACACCAAAATATTTCAGAAATTGATCTATACTTGGATAAATTGACTAGATATGTGTTGTTAGTGAAACAATAACTGTTAAACATATGTGACAATGTGATTAGGTTATGTGCTGATTGCAATTAGCAGTACTATGTGATATGATATATTATTCTAATTGAACGAATGATCTTATTATTGATAGGTCGCTGTATAAAAGATTAATCTAAGTTGCGTTATTGTAAGCAGCAGCTCAGGCAAGTATCCTACTTTTGCATTTACTTTATGCAATGGACATGAGTAAGAAAGTTTCAGAATTATATTATTATTGTGCCAGATTATTACCTCTATTATTATTGATTATGTATCCAATCTTTGTATTCATACAAGTTCTTACATTATCCGATCATTGTATTATTGTATAATTCAGATATTTATTCTGCTCATTAATTTCAGATATATGGTTGAAATAAGTGTCCCCACTTGGATAACCATTGTATTTAATCATATGTTGATACATACTTATTGATTTCAAGCATGTATACGTTGACTTAAAAGTCGTCTAAGCTATTTGATTCAGCTAGACATAAAAATATTGTTGAACAAGATAGAACGTTATTGTATCCAACCAGATTATTTTGGTTCGGATTCCCGACTAAGTATGAACATCCCGAATATGGGAAAACTTTTGGGCACCTAAGGTGGATAGAGTGAACGATAATATCGTTCTTGAATGTAGTATTGATCAATACAGGGCATAACGGGCTGATCATCCCCGTGCCCATAAGTTATGACGGTTTACAGATGAATTTTTGTTTAACCTTTTCGAAAATAGAAAATAATGTTCATAGTATATTGAATGATCTCCAGTTATAGTCAATACGTAGTTTCAAAAATTTCATTTGAAAGTGATATGTTGTTATTATTGGTTCAGTTTACTTCACAACTGTTGATTCATTGTAGAAGTGTCTTTCAAAGAAAACATTTAATTCTTTCAGCTAATATATATTGTTGTTATTACTTGCTGGGCAATCAAATGCTCATTCTTGCTTTAAATTTAAATGTTTTCAGTTAAGTATGATCAACCCGAAGGCTCAGCCAAAAATAAGGGGAAAGGAAAGCTGTTCGAATGAGATTTATAATATGTTGTGTAATAGTTATAGCTTATTAAGACAATAATACATATTATCTATGATGTAATGAATGTTTAAAGGTCTCGTACCTGGGAGTTAGACTTTGATATATGTAAATTAAGTTTGATATTTATATTATTGTTATTATTATTAGTATTATTCCGCTCATAGAAATAGTATCGTGAAGCACCGAGTTCGGGTTTCAAGTACTCAGATTTGGGGGCGTCACAGGTTGGTATCAAAGCTTTAGGGTTAGAAACCTTAGGTGGGATAAGACCTTAGGCTATAACCTTAGAACATAGGGAAACGTTAAAAAAAATATATACAGATAACTCATATAGAGTTTAAAAGGAGATGAATTGAATAAATTCATCGTTAAACAAAATAAAAGATAACTCTTATAAAACTATTGTTTGATGTGTGTATATACTATTTACTAATCAAGATAAGTTGTGTGTAGATGTCAGGTGGAAAAGAATTAGGATACTCTCTTATCGTAAAGAAGGAGCCGATATCAAAGCCAAAAGCTGAAATAGAGGCTCATAGTACAGACAACCTTGATGAGGTGGTAGTATTGGAAAACGTAGTACCAGATCCGAAAATGGTGGAACTGACAGATAGTGATTTAGACACTAAAGTTGGAGCTGAACAATCATCAACGGAAGTACAGAATCTGAAGAACAAGGTTTCTTCTCTAGAAAAGCTGTGGGAAATAGAAAAGCTACTAAATAACCAATTGCGAAAGGCGTTAATAGAAACTATGAAAGAACAAGATAAGCTTAAAATCCAAATTGATCAAATGGGAACCGGAATCAACAAATCGTGTGCAGCTCCGAGCAAGAAAGGGAAAAGAAAGATGAAAGACCGTGACTTAGGAAATAAGTAGGATTAGTAGTTGATTATGTATGTTTAATAATGTAAGGGTGTAATGTAATATTCTTAAACTTTTGTATAAGTTATTACAGTAATTCCTGACTTTTGTGGTCACAAAGGGATAATAGTATGTGTTATGTTATGTAAAGTACTTTGAATTAATGAATACAAATCTATGTTTCATTAATGGAATAAGTTTTGTATAAAACTTTGTGTTACATGTTAAACTTATACAATAAGGTTTAGAATGTAAGTTAAATTTATGATTTTATGTAATCGATAATAATGCCAAGACGACAAACACGAAATCAAAGGGCGAGAGGAATCACAACAACGAGAGGACAACAAAGAAGACCCAATGCAAAACTTTGCGAACATGGTAATTTCAAAGCTATGCAAGCAGGAATACCAACTGCGAGGAAACCGACCGCACAATCGCTTGCAAACTTTAAAGACTTCAAGGCGAGAGGACCACGTAATTCAAGGATCACCAATTTACCTATAGAAGTCCATGTTAGGTTTGTAATATTCATAACGAATCAAATTGCATAAAAAGAGCTAAGCGTGAAAAAATCGAGTTTAAAATTTACAAACCATATACCCGATCACCCTTTATGCATAATTATTAATTAAACGAAAAGATAAAGAATAAAATCATACCCTTGAAGATCGAGCTTCCTCAGGTACAAGTTCACCTCCAATCCTTTTCGCGTTCAACTTGAATCCACCGGGTTTGGTTCCTTCCTTTGATCAACGTTAGCCACCCAAATGTTTGGCCTCTAGAGGTGATCCACCAAGGAAGAAGAAAATTCAAGAAGAAGGGGTTGGTTGGCTAAACCCTAGTTTTTCTATCTCTATAGAAAAAGTGTACTCCCAACAACTTGGAATTATTACGTATTTTCTTAAAATCAACAACCCATACCACCCATAATAAGACTCTCTTATTTATAGATGTGGGCAACCCACCTTAACAATTAAGGAATTGGGTTTTAATTAATTAATTCTTTTAATTAATTAAGCTCCCTAATCTTATTAGGGATAATTAATTAAACTCCTTTAACTAATTTTTCTTCCCTAATCCAATTAGGAATAAATGAGAGTACTTATATTAAATTAATTCCTAAACTCTTTTAGAAATTAAAATAATAATAATTGTAATAATATTAATAAGACTCCTCTTATTAATTTATATTTAATATTTCTAAAATATTAAATAATAAATATTAAGCTATTTAATTTATTCTATCACCATAGATTAAATTAAATATACTTAACATATTATTACGATTATGCCATTAACTTCTTAAATAATTATTCTTCCTTTTATGGTGTGACCCTTTAGGTTCTCCATATTAAACCTATTGTGAATAAATTAATTAGAACAATTCTAATCTTATTTAAATAAATAAATTAAACAATTAATTTATTTAAATAATATTTATTCTACAATAGAATAAGCCTCCCTAATGATCAACGACTTTCCGTATAATATAGATTTCAACATTAATCATTAAAGAACCTTTGAGTAAATAGTTACCGTCACAATTCAATCCTTCCACCATACAATGTCCCAATTAAATATAAGACATGGAATTACCGTCAAGTCTTATTTTATTTAATTATATGTATTTCGATCCTTAAATGCACAACTCAAATAATGCAAATTAGAAACTCCTTTCTAATTTCATTCTCGCTTAAGCCAAGGACAATCGGGTTGTCATTTATCGAATCACATAGACATTTCTCTTCTTTTATTAGAAGTGGTAGATTCTTTATCGATCATACATTATCTCCATGTACAACTTATTATACCCAAGCATACCCTTTGATATACCCTAAGGGTCTTAAGGAATAAGTCAAAGTATAACTCATCATACACAAGATACTATGATGATCTCAAGTCCAAGGATTACTTGTACTACTATCACTACAGAATTCCTATTGACAGCAAATAAAACTCCATTAGGTATTCCTTAGCGAGCCAATGCTCAAAGGAACTTATTCTCTAATAAGCACCTACATACTTGCTTTTAGTGTTCTCACACAAATGATCATGAGATCAATCATCCTCATCCAATGAGCAAGCAACGATGTACCAATCTATCCGGATTCACTAATCCCCAATTTAGTAATCCAACGATTGGGAACTATTTTAGTTTTAAGCTTTCAAAGAATTTAGATCTCATTAAAATGATCATCATCATTATTCTAAAAGCATTGCTTAAAACTATGGGTTTATCACATATTATAAAACAAAGATCATGTAGATAATTAAAAGCCTTTAATAAATTAATACTTTTTATTAATAAATGAATAAGATTGTTACAAAGTATATGCTTTATCATCAAACATGATTGGTTTGTGTGCATACTACTTTCAATCTCCCACTTGCACTAAAGCCAATCGTCATGGTATCTTATACTCTTCTTCTCTAAGTGACGATTATCCTGCTGTTGGATAAGCTTTAGTTAATGGATATGTAATGTTGTTTTTGAGAGTCCACTATCTCTATAGTGATTTCCCATCTTTCAATGATTCTAATAATCAAATGAAAGTGCCACAACACATGTTTAGATCCAAGATGAGACTTGGGAACTATTCCTAGTTCTGTAATGAACTTTTAATCCAAACAATCAACTTGCAGCTTCATTTATAGCTATATACTTTGTCTTTATCACTAAACCAACAACTCTTTGCTGTTTGGAACCTTTCCAATTCACTGCACCACCGTTCAAGGTAACACTTTACCTTAAAGTGGATTTTCCGTCATCTTGGTCTGTCTGAAAAACTTGAGTCTGTTAAGCCCTCTAGTTTTAATTCAGACCCACCATGTTTGCTCACATCCTTAATGCCGGTTAAGAACTTTAAGATGTTTTTCATTGTCTTACAGTGATCTTCTCCAGAATATGACCGATCAACATCATATCTCGTATATTTCATTGCATACATGATTGTTACTCATGCGATCTCTCTTCTTTGGAGTCTATGGGGACTATTAAGAGAGGTACACTCCATGGCTCATCAACATGAGACATCTCTTGGAGTTTGCCATGCTAAACAACTTTAGCATCAAATGAATATACGTTCATTGGGTTAAGTCGAGCATCCTCTTGAATCTATCTATATAGATTTTATCCCCAATTAAGATACTCTTCCCAAACCATTCATGGAGGAATGTTTAGACAACTTTATCATTACTGATTGTAGCATTGGTATGTCATTCCTTATCCGTAGTATATCAACATATAATATTAGGAATGTCACGGGCCCTCCCTCTTCGTCCCTTTTGTACACTCTGAAAGTCTTACCTCATCGAATGTAACTCTGGATCATCATCTTCTATGATGTGTACCTCATCATCATCATCCATGATGAATCCATACCTCCTAGGTATCTTCGGTACTATTCCGATTTACGATTCTTGGTTGTGGTACAATAGGTCTATCTATAGGTTCCTCTTATTCGACTTATAGTGTTTTGTGGTTCTTGCACTCTTCAAGATCTATTATCCTCCCACTAGCCCCCTTCAATGATAAACACCTTTATCTTAGAAGGCGCGTGTTTCGTACAAACACCTTTTGCTAAGTAGAATTATAGAACATATACCCTAAAAACTTACTTTAGGATGTCCCACAAATCAGATACATGTCAAATCTTGTCCCAAGCTTATCCTTTTGAAACCCTTTCACATAAGTTGGAACCCCTTATCTTAACATACTTAAGATTAGGAATCCTCCCTGTCCATAACTTTTATGGAGTCTTGGGGCCGGATTTTGAGGTTACCTTTTGTATATATGCAGCCATTTCTAAGACATTATCCCAGAAGGATACTGGAATGTCGGTAAAATCATTATAGACCACACCATGTCCAACAAGGTATGATTTTTCCTTTTAGATACATCAATCAATTATTGTGTATCAGGAGGCGTCCATTATGAGAAAACCATTTAAGATGATCTAGAAACTTATTTCACAAGTATTTATTCCTTGATCTAATCAAAGAATCTTAATACTTTGTCAATTTGTTTCACTTCTGAATTCTTTGAACCTTTTAAATAATTCATACTTGTATTTCAGCAAATATACACATTCAACTCTTTGAATGATCATCTCCTTTTCTTATACTAATTTGTTCAATACGCAAAATTGTTTTCATGTAAGTCAAGTATACAAAATTTATTAAGTAATATTCAAGTTCTATACAAAACATTATTATTATAAATAGAACAACAATTGTTCTTAATTATAATACCAAAGATTTCATTGTCCAACAATAAAATGGAAATAATATTTTTAACAAGAACCGGAATACAATAACAACTTATTGACTTAATAGATTTGCCCAGTAGGCATTGCTAAACTATAAGTTTCTATGTCTAATGTTGCAACCTTTGCTTCATTTCCACACATAGGATTACTTATATTTGTTTAGCTTTCTTACTTCCTTGGTCCATTCATAAATCTATATTTATGATAATCAAAGTCGGTATCCAATACCCAAGTAGAACCTCGACTTAAAGAAAATTTATTTCAATCATGAACAAAAATCAGATTAGAATCAAACTTCACTAAGCTTCTTTGGTTAGCCTCTGCGCAAGATGCTTCTCAGCTTTCTTTCCAAAGTCCAGGCTTATTGCAAATGGAAGCAAACTCCTTTGCTATCCGTGACGACTCAGTTTTGTTCTTATTATCCTTTGTTTATGCCTTTCTATTTACCTTCTTTGAATCGCTCTTCTTTCGTAAGATCCTTTGGCCCCTACCAAGAAGACTTGATCTTTCTTGGTTGAAAAGTGACTCTCAACATTTTTCAACATGTTAAGCAAATCAACAGTAGGCCGATATCTAGCTTGTCCATATGAAAAATTCACAACAATTGTGAAAGGAGTCCGGGAGTGAGTGCAAGATCAAATCTTGGCTCAACTCTCCATCCATGACAAAACCAGTTGTCTAATTGATCAATCAAATTGATTATGTTAAGAACCTTTTATGCATTTATAGTGCCATTGGCCATTCTAGATCTAAGAGCTCCTTAGATATCCGATATCTATCGGTCCTACTTTCCTCACCATCAACTACTTGATGTGCGAAATATAGTAGGAGTATCCATAGATTCAGCCGACGTCAAGCTTGTTACTCATGGATACGAGCATGATGCATTGAGCCAATCAGCATCATCTTGCCACTTTCTAAAAGTAGCAATGTCTTCCTCGGAGGCATTGTTCGCAACCATTGCGAGGATAGGCGATATATTAAGACATAAGATAGCTTTTCACCATGAGAACTATTCTCAAATTCCTTAACCAATCCGCTTAATTGATTACGATTAATTTAGCATCTAATATGCTTCAGCAGATGATAGTAATTTTAGACATTGTAAAATTTCTCAGAAATGAATTTGTAATTAACAACATTTTAACATACATTCTATTATTAATTACCAAAATAAATTAGGTCTTGTTTTAAATTGGTATCTCCCACTATTTTCTTCAAACTATATTACCTCACTTATATAGTTCTAAGCAAAATCTAATTAAAGATTTGCTAGTGAGAATAAGGATCCCATTTCAAATGTATATAGCCTTGTGGTGACACAACAAACTATATATAAATAAATAGGTAGACAACTTTTGTCAATTACATCAATTATGCAACTCCTTGTATTTTGCCTCTTAGATTATTTTGATCAAGTGGTGGCACATCCGAATCAAAATTATCCAAGTTAAGTCCCACCTAGCACTCCATATATTCAAAAAGAAAATATCATCCTTGTGGTGGCACAACAAAAACAATATTGTTCAATTTTCTTTATAAGCATCAAATGTGATAAATTAACATCTTAAATACTTAATACTTGCCTTGTGGTGACACAACAAACTCATATTAAATATTTAATACTCTATTAATTTTATCATGCTAGAAAGCTTAACGTTCGATATTCCAAATATCTTTGAACGCTTAGGACTTAATATAAAAATTGAGGGGTTTGTTATTAATTTGTCTCATCTTGTTTAGCGCATTTATTATATATATATAAAATACGCGTCATATTAATGAACATGCGAAGCATGTTTGCATAATATATAATATATATATATAGTATAAGCATGCACATATAGAATACTATATTCTACCCGGATTGATTATGGACTTTTATTCTAGTTTGGTTCACTAGAGCCACCAAGTGAACCAAAAGGTCAAACTCCCTAGGGGTGCAAGAATTAATATTTAAATATAACAATTACATTTAAACCCCTGCTCCATTACAAATCGGGTCTTCAAGCGCTCTTGCTCCTTGATCTCCAATTTTTTTTCAAAATTAATTCTAACTATTCCTATTACAAAACTATTTAAAATAAATAGAAACCTTGATCAGCAGTCAAGGGAAGTACAATGGAGGAGAGATAGAATTTACATTAAGAAAAATTAGAGAAGACGAGGTACGCAGACCCCATTTAATAAAACCCATACATTCATGCATCCAACTAAAATAAAATCCAATCATATCGGTCAATAGTCCATAATCAATCCCATTTATTATCATACACATCACCATATGCATCAATAAATAACATTCATCTCATGAATAATAAACATTCAATATATATATTGATATCATTTAATGGGCAAATTTAGTTAGTATAAAATCTAATTTTGAATCAAAATAAACTCCTTTATTTTAATCCAACTTTAAATCAAAATAAAACTATTTTATTTTAATTTATCCAATTTTGAATAAAATAAACTATTTTATTTTAATCAAAATTTTAATCAAAATAAACTCCTTTATTTTAATTAATTATGGAATCCAATTCCATGTAATAATAAAAAAAAAATCTTTAATTAAAATAAACTCTTTTATTTTAATTAATTATGGAATCCAATTCCATGTAAAAAAAAATCTTTTATTAAAGGAAACACGGATATTCTTTCCTATTCACAAATAAACTCCTTTATTTTGAATAATATGAAATCTTATTTCATATTTAAATAAACTCTTTATTTAAGAAAACATGGATTTTCTTTCCTATTCACAAATAAACTCTTTTATTTTGAATAATATGAAATCTTATTTCATATCTAAATAAACTCCTTTATTTAAGGAAATTAGGATTCTCTTTCCTATTCACAAATAAACTCCTTTATTTTAGGAAAGATGGAATACAATTTCAACTCCAATTAGTTATCATGGAATCCAATTCCAACTCTAATTAGTTAGCATGAAATTCTAATTTTTAAAATTAAAATAAACTTTTTTATTTTAAGATTAAAATAAACTTTTTATTTTAAAATTAAAATAAACTTTTATTTTAATAATAAAATAATTAAAATATTATATATATATATATATTAATCGTATATATAATAATATATATATATATATAAAGTCCTTTATCCAAGTTAAGTCCATAGATTCACCTGAGATAGGTAAATATCATATATATATATATATATATATATATATATATATATATATATATATAATATATATCTAGTACTTCCTTGTAAAAAAAGCGCAGGCGAAAAACCGTATGTGTTCCTTGCATCAAAAAAATAAAATAAAATAAAAAGATGATTGGGATATGGCCTTTTCCAATGATTTTCTGTAATTAGTTTCCTTGAAATTCTTGATTTCGTGTTACGCCATCTCAAGAAAAAGCAAAACCGACCTTGATTTCCATTAGTTAATCAAGTGAAAAAAAAACGACCAATATTACGTTTTTTTTTTTTTTTTTACAATAAAATTATGCCCAATTAAATTGTTCTAAACACATATCAATATAATATCAAATTAAAACAATTAATAATTCGCATAAAGGTTTGGCTCTGATGCCACTGTTAGGTTTGTAATATTCATAACGCAATCAAATTGCATAAAAAGAGCGGAAGCGTGAAAAAAATCAGAGTTTAAAAATTTACAAACCATATACCCGGATCACCCTTTATGCATAATTATTAATTAAACGAAAAGATAAAGAATAAAATCATACCCTTGAAGATCGAGCTTCCTCAGGTACAAGTTCACCTCCAATCCTTTTCGCGTTCAACTTGAATCCACCGGGTTTGGTTCCTTCCTTTGATCAACGTTAGCCACCCAAATGTTTGGCCTCTAGAGGTGATCCACCAAGGAAGAAGAAAATTCAAGAAGAAGGGGTTGGTTGGCTAAACCCTAGTTTTTCTATCTCTATAGAAAAAGTGTACTCCCAACAACTTGGAATTATTACGTACTTTCTTAAAGTCAACAACCCATACCACCCATAATAAGACTCCTCTTATTTATAGATGTGGGCAACCCACCTTAACAATTAAGGAATTGGGTTTTAATTAATTAATTCTTTTAATTAATTAAGCTCCCTAATCTTATTAGGGATAATTAATTAAACTCCTTTAACTAATTTTTCTTCCTAATCCAATTAGGAATAAATGAGAGTACTTATATTAAATTAATTCCTAAACTCTTTTAGAAATTAAAATAATAATAATTGTAATAATATTAATAAGACTCCTCTTATTAATTTATATTTAATATTTCTAAAATATTAAATAATAAATATTAAGCTATTT
This sequence comes from Panax quinquefolius, assembly GCA_020205615.1. Lineage (NCBI taxonomy): Eukaryota > Viridiplantae > Streptophyta > Magnoliopsida > Apiales > Araliaceae > Panax > Panax quinquefolius. Next base: position 21,018,377 of record CM035166.1, read on the forward strand.
AATTTATTCTATCACCATAGATTAAATTAAATATACTTAACATATTATTACGATTATGCCATTAACTTCTTAAATAATTATTCTTCCTTTTATGGTGTGACCCTTTAGGTTCTCCATATTAAACCTAAGTTTGAATAAATTAATTAGAACAATTCTAATCTTATTTAAATAAATAAATTAAATAATTAATTTATTTAAATAATAATATTTATTCTACAATAGGAATAAGCCTCCCTAATGATCAACGACTTTCCGGATAATATAGATTTCAACATTAATCATTAAAGAACCTTTGAGTAAATAGTTACCTGATAATTCAATCCTTCCACCATACAATGTCCCAATTAAATATAAGACATGGAATTACCGCTCAAGTCTTATTTTATTTAATTATATGTATTTTCGATCCTTAAATGCACAACTCAAATAATGCAAATTAGAAACTCCTTTCTAATTTCATTCGCCTTAACCAAGGACTCTTTGGGTTGTCATTTATCGAATCACATAGGACATTTCTCTTCTTTTATTAGAAGTGGTAGATTCTTTATTGATCATACATTATCTCCATGTACAACTTATTATTCCCAAGCATACCCTTTGATATACCCTAAGGGTCTTAAGGAATAAGTCAAAGTATAACTCATCATACACAAGATACTATGATGATCTCAAGTCCAAGGATTACTTGTACTTACTATCACTACAGAATTCCTATTGACAGTAAATAAAACTCCATTAGGTATTCCTTAGCGAGCCACGCTCAAATGAACTTATTCTCTAATAAGCACCTACATACTTGCTTTAGTGTCTCCACACAAATGATCATGAGATCAATCATCCTCATCCAATGAGCAAGCAACGTATGTACCAATCTATCCTGGATTCACTAATCCCCAATTTAGTAATCCAACGATTGGGAACTATTTTAGTTTTAAGCTTTCAAAGAATTTAGATCTCATTAAAATGATCATCATCATTATTCTAAAAGCATTGCTTAAAACTATGGGTTTATCACATATTATAAAACAGCATCATGTAGATAATTAAAAGCCTTTAATAAATTAATACTTTTTATTAATAAATGAATAAGATTGTTACAAAGTATATGCTTTATCATCAAACATGATTGGCTTGTGTGCATACTACTTTCAGTCCAGACATGGGTTAACGAGATAGAAAAGGCGTTCATAGTGTCTAGAGTAGATGAGGGGTAAAAGACCTCTTTTTCCACCTATATGATGAAAGGAGAGGCGGACTTTTGGTGGGAAGCAAATCAAGCGAGGGCAGGAGAGGGAGTAGTTACTTGGGCTAGGTTTAAGACTTTGTTTTTCGAAAACTACCTCTTAGCTAGCATGCAGGCTAGGATGGAGGTAAAATTTCTGGAGTTAAAGCAGGAGAACATGACTGTTGTGGAGTATGCCGCAAAGTTTAATGAGTTGGCTAGGTTCGCTGCGCATCAAGTTGATACGGAGGCTAGGAAGGCAAGAAGGTTCGAGCTGGGATTAAAACCCTGGCTCTACAACAAGGTGGCAGTGTTGCAAATTAATACTTTTGCAGAACTCATGGAAAAGGCTATCATAGCTGAGGAGGGGAGTGAGGCCATAAGCCTCTATAACAATGAGAAGAAGAACAAAGGCAAGGCTGTAGGAGTTGTGAAGGTGGAAACTAATAGTGGGAATAGGGTTGAGAAAAGAAAGAGAAATTATTTTGGGAATATTCAGGTGAAACAGGAAGGTGTGAAGAAGCAGGTAGTTCAGTGTGGGAAATGTGGGAAGAATCACTCTGGTGAGTGTCTGAAGGGTAAGTTTGTATGCTACAAGTGCGGTCAAGAGGGCCATATTTCTCCCAACTGCCCCAACCCAAGGATGAACAGTGGGTTTTTTCTGTGTGGGTCTATGGAGCATAAGGTGAGGGATTGTCCAAAGAGGAAAATGGAGGCAGGGAGTGTAACCACGGAAAAGGGCAGGGAGACTATGGCAATCACAGGACCGACCTCAACCAATAAACCTACCGCACGCAGTCTTGATATGACGACGCGAGGATATTATAAGCAAATTGGGAATGGAACTCCAGGTATTATTCGAATAACTTGTATATTCTGATATATATGATTTTCTTATATATAGCAAATTATTTTATTAATAAATTTTTGAAGCAGGAATTTGAGTTCTTTTAAAAATAAAATTTTCGTTTAATCAGATAGACAAGCTTTATGGTGAATATTTAAAGATCATCTCGATCAAATATGATCGAGATATACTTGCAATGATTGTGTATGTTATGTACCCCTGTATGTATGAGTTTTAAAATGGTGATTTCGGAGACGGAATCCTTATAAGGGAGGGTGAATGTAATAACCCGATATTTTTAATATAAAATAAATAAGAAATTTTGCATATAGATTTTTTTTATTTATGATGAGAATATGTGTCAAGTAGTGTATGATAAATGCAAATATATTTATTACCTATAAATAATTTTAGAATTATTAATCACTACAAATTATATTCTTATAGTAATTAATTTTTGTAAGCAAAAATGTTTTTATTAATTATTTTCCATGAAAACAAGATTTTATATTATTTAAATAATATATGAAATAATTATTAAATTATAATAATAAATATTTTATTATATGAATTTGTTCATAATATTTAAGTTAATTATTTTAACTTAATTAATAATGTTATATATGAAAGATAATCGATATGGAATTGAAACCCTAATTTTGGATTTTGAGCTATGAATGAGAATAATAATATTATATAAAATATAATATTAGTTTTCGGTGTTATGAATATATATTGTATGTGTTGGTCAATTAGGGTGTTTAATGTCAAAATCTTATATCAATTTGTTATATAAAACCTATTTTGAAACTCAATTATGAGTTCAACATTGTGTAATATTAGTGTTATAGGATTTATGTTGTGTATTATTAGATTTAATGTTAATTAGAGAAAATCCTAATTAATATTTGAAAACCCTAATTTGCTAATTAGGAACACTAATTACAAATTTTAGAAACCCTAATTATTATTTTAACAAATTAAATTGTTAATTTGGGAACCCTAATGATAATTAAGGAACCCTAATTATTAAACCCTAATTTTCTATTAAAAAACCCTAATTTCTATTAAAACCCCTAATTTAATTAGTGTGTTTAAAATTAAAATTTTATTACACTTTAATTTTTAATTGTCCAAACCCTAGCAATTATTTGGGAAATTTTTAAGGCTTAAAATCTAGTGATTAAACCCTAGATTCAAGCACCTTGGACAAGAATACCCTTGAGATTAAAATAAAATTACTAAAATACCCTTTTTGTCTTATTTGTTAAATTATTGCTAGACAAATCCCACTATATCTTACAAGTCATCATTTCCCTAACCTAGATATGGGCTACAACACCAGCACATCAGCTATTAACATCCAAGTTCATTGCATCAATTTAATTGCATAGATTAAGAGAGAGAAAGTGTATTATTACCTCATTTGTGCAACCCACACTTAGCCATACTCTCTCAAGCTTAAACCCACGAATTCATCTATCATTTCAATCACTAAAATCAGCCCCACCAACACACATAACAAATCAGAAGCATAGAAATAAAAATTTGTTCATAAAGAGGTAAGAACCCTAGAAGAAATCTGATCTTGATCAAAGTGTTAGATGATAGTTTTTTTGTGTTAAACATGTAGTATGTAGTATATAATGATGATCTGGGTTGCTAGATGTTAGATCCATAACATCTAGAGGCTCGGATTTAGTATTTTTCAAAATATGGTAAAAGGTTATTTTGTGTCCGTAATGAATGTCGTGTCCGATAGATCTCTGTCTGTTAATGATTTTTGTGTTTTAAAAGTTTGTGGTTGTTGTATGCTATGAGATCTTTGATCTGAAACTGGAAGATAGCCCAGATCATGAACAGGTTAAAAGTTATAGCTGGTCAAACCTAGTTGACCAAAGCGTGACTTTTTCAAATCTGAAAAAACCCAGATCGTTCCGAGAAGGCTCTGACAAGAACTTCATGGGCTCGGATCTGTCAGTGGTTTAACGATATGTTATTTTTGTTGCATCTAAGTTATTGTATGTTGAATGGACTTCATATGTATGCCTTATAATCTCCTAATCATCAAACTGAGTGAACATAGTGTCTGGTCAAAGTAGGTAAAATGATCACGTTTTCTGTTTCTGGGTAACCCAGAAAATAGATGAACGTTGTCTCTGACATACTTTGACCGAACTAGATCTTCTTGTTATGTTGTTATTTTATTGATTTTATGTAATGGATATGTAGTATTACATGTTAGCTACAACCTGGAATCAATAGATCACATAGAGCAAACTTATAACGCGAGATATAAGGATCCAAAGTAGCATACTCGTTCTGTTCTTCATTCTGGAAAAACCCAGAAATGAAGAACAGACTCTAACACGATTTTCCGAGCCTTAGATCGTTTTGATTATTGATGTTTAGACTTGGCCATGGATTGAAACATGTTTTCTGATAGTTTGTCTAGACAGCCCGACGAGCAGAAAACTTTTACCTTGAACATATTTCATGTTAGAAGGCCACAAAGGGCGTTGACCGTCCATGACCAGAAATTCTGGGCAGCCCATGTGACATCCTAGATTTTTAGAAATTATAAATGAGAATTTTATAAATAAAATTATTATTTATGAGATATGTTGGGTGTGAGTATGTGTATGTCATATATTGTAGAATATGTGAATTGATGTGAGAATGTTATATATTAATTTTAATATATATAAATATTTAATTGAATTATTTATTGAGTTAAATAAATAAATTTTGTTTTGATTATAGAGTAATGTAATTAAGTGTAGCAGATTAATTAAATGAATATTTAGTATTTAATTTAATTAATATAATAATTTTATGTTATAGTTCTAATTTAATTGAGATAATTAAATTAGATGAGTTATCATGATGATTGTTACACAAAATTATAATTAACAAGTAAATATAATTATGTGACAATTTGATGAGATTGATTGATGTTAAACTATTGATTAATTAAAATAATGAGTATTTGCCAAACATGGTCTTAGGCTTTTCAAGTTCAAATTGGTGTAACCTATGTATTAACTAGTAATTAGTATATCTAATAATTACTAGGAGTTACATATATTATATATTACTAGTATTGTATATTATATGTGTGTGCGCCCCCAAAATAGGTATACATCACCTATTACGAGTTGTCAATACATGATGTAAACAACTACAACTTTATTATTACAACAAGAAAGCTGTGAGTTTGAATACAAATATTATCTTCTAGACAATATCTATACTCAAATAAATCCTCATCACATTTATTGATACATTATTTTACAAAAATGGTGAGGACTACTAAACAATCCTTTCTAAAACCTTCATTCCATACCCCACTGCTACTGTTATATTCTCGCCTCTGAAAAAAAATGGAACAAAAAGGAAAAGGGTGAGCTCAACTAGCCCGAAAAAAAGAATATTATTACTAAGATAATATACAACAAATTACCGTTAGTCTTCAACAGGAAAAATCTAATAGAATACAATAGACAACAAATTTTAAATCAATATTACGCAATGAAATAATAATTCATTAGAAGAGTTAAGTAGAGAATGCAAACTACTATCTTCTATGTATGAATTTAAAAGTTCATCGTCTATCTTTTATCCCCAGTAACATCAATCAATATACATCGGAATCAAATATTCATCTTTTACTCTACAGCCAAAGATATTCATCGATTAGTCATGTTCATCTAAACACTGCTCATCTTTGCACTACTGACCAAAGATATTCTTGAAAATCATTCATCTTTGTACTACGGGCCAAAGATATTCAATAATATCATCATTTAAGGCCGAGGATGATGAAAATATTTTTTTAAGAAACGAATCCGGTGAAACAAAATGACAAGGATTAAGGATTAAGGATTAGTACTTTGTTTTATCCATGTTCAAAAATACCTCAAAAATAATCATAGTGGTGTAAAATTCAAGAATGATCAAAACATGGATACAATCAAAGCTAGTATCCGAATAGATATTTTGGACAAAAAGAAGAAATTTTATTTTTCTATGAATAGTGCAGATATCGTGAATAGTCTGCAGTATCGTGAATAGTAACTCACACCAAAAAGATAGAAATTCCACAAAAAACATCTTCACGCTTCATAGAATAGTACTCGTGAATAGTAACTCATGAATAGTAACTCATGAATAGTAACTCGTGAATAGTAACTCATGAATAATAACCCCGACATGAAAAAAAGTTCCAAATTTGATAAAAAGTTCCAACCAATATTTCAAACATAATGATATTGAAGAAATAATATCATTTGAGAAGAAAATAACATCCCTTACCTCGAAAGATTAGTACTTCTAAATTTGGAATACTGGGTATAGTCTTGAAGGAACTTGCAACCGCCTAACAATACTCAAAGTATACTCAAAATACTCACAAGAATAAACTTGATAATATAGAGCGAGAAAACTTGAGTTTACGGTGTGATTTTCAATTCTAACCTAAGCACCCTATTTATAGAAAATGCTTAGAACACCAAAGCGAAAAATTTAATAAAATATTAATATATATTATAAATTTCCTTAGCCCATCTTTGAAGATCTGATTTTAGCAATTAATATCACATATTAACCCACTTAAATGCAAAAAACGTTTTTCTTTAAAATAATAATTAAAACTTCCAAAATCAATTATTTGAACTTGAACTTCAATAATTCACAATAAATAGCCCTTTTATCAGAAAATTCGAATCTCGCGAGTTTTTATAGGAAATTCAATTCTCTACAACTTTGCGAGAAGAAAGTTTTTCCGAATTCCAAACATGAAATTGACCAAAATCTAAACGGGCAATTTTACAGTATAATCAAATTTCGGTCGATAAATGGGGTCCACCGACATGTTTAACATGTTTTAAACATTTATTGCAACAAAAATACTCTTCCTCCTCGTATACTCATATATCCCACATTCGTTGTAAAATATCACCATTATTATATTATTAAAATATAATAATATATTTAAATGAATTATTTTATCGAGAAAAGATAAAATTTCAATTTTCAACAATTGTCACATTAAAAATTTTTCTCCATCTATATCCACAAAAAATCAATATTTTCCTCATCATATGAATCAATAATTAATTATTCACAAATAATATTACGAAATCACAATATTGACAACCGTGCGGTTCCCGGAAAGAGGGGCTTTCGATAAGAATTTCTCTCTTCTTGGTGCCGCATTAGGTGACCAAACCTCTCCTTAGACGAACTTTCTAGACATTGCCAATAATGTTATCTAATAATATTATTCGGATAATATGAATTATTGCTTCGATAATGAAAAATATTGTGTAATGACAATTATTGAAACAACAATGAATATAAAATATCAACGCAACAATTATTAACTCAATAAAATCTTTGAGCGATAATTACTGTAACCATTATTGAGTAGTGCCTTCTTACGTAAGAATCAATAATTGGTGCAATCTGGTATCTTCTTGTGTTTTAACCAATTTGTATTTTAACGATATTAATTTGAATAACAACTACGCCGATTATTTTTAACCAACTTATATTTGTCGTTTTCTTCATCCAATCGCTTTCAGTTATGGGGCCCACACATGGTCATGCTTGCCATAAATACGAATATTCTCCGACGATCGAATATTCCACGACCAAACGAAAATTCTCAACAACAATGAATATTTTATAACCACTTGCTTATTTTAAAATGTTTAGTATTTTACCCCTAACTATCCACAATAATCACATCAACCCTTACTATTTCAAAATAATAAATAGAAAAATTAAATTTCATTAATAATAAGTTGGGGTCTTACAACCTCCCTCCTTATGAAATTTAAGTCCTCGAAATTGACGTACGTGCTGGTGTTTCAAAAGGTGAGGATACCTTGCTTTCATTTCCGTTTCAATTCCCAAGTCATTTCCTCTATAGCATGATTCCTCCACAAAACTTTAACTTGTGGTATGACCTTTCTTGCGTGGGACATGCTCCTTCCTATCCAAGATCTTGACAGTACCTCCTCATACGTTAAGTCTTGACTATCTCGTCCGGTTCTAACTTCAATAACGTGGTTCGGTCTTTCACATATTTACGAAATACGGATATGTGAAACACATTATGAACACGAGACATACTTTGAGAATGCTAGCGAGTCTCTATAGGCTACATTTCCTACTCGGTCAAGAATTTGAAATGGAACAATAAATCGTGGATTGAGCTTTCCTCTCTTCCCAAATCTTGTAACTCCTTCCATGGAAGCAACTCGCATAATACATGATCCCCTACACTAAATTCGCGTCCTTTCGATGAAGATCCACATAACTCTTTTGTCGATCTTGTGCCGTTTGTATACATTGTCGAATCATTTGAATCTTTTCGGTGATCATACGTACTAACTTTCGGGTCCCAACAATGTTGCTTCACCCACCTCATCCCAACATATTGGAGAACGACATTTTCGGCCCATATAATGCTTGAATGGAGCCACACCTATACTTGCACGATAAATCTGTTGTTGTAGGAGAATTCCACCAATGGTAAATACTTATCCCAACCGCCCTTGAAGTCTAGGACACGAGTCTTAATAGATCTTCAAGAGTTTGAATAGTCCTCTCTCGATTGTCCGTCCGTTTGGGGATGGTATGCTTAAACTAAATCGCAAATCCATGCCCATAGCTTTTTGCAAGCTAACCCAAAATCTTGAAGTGAATCTTGGGTCACGATCCGAAACTATGGATCTTGGCATGCCATGCAACCTCACAATCTCATTCACGTATATACTAGCAAGGCGTTCAAGGAATAAGTCTCCGTGTCGGCAAGAAATGAGCGGACTTGGTTAATCTATCAACAATAACCCAAATAGCATTGATGCCTTGAAAGAAACCGTAGGAAGACCCGTGAAAAATCCATAGTAATGTGTTCCCACTTCCATTCCTAATCTCAAGTGGTTGCAAAGGACCCTTAGGTACAAGATGGTCCGCCTTTACACGTTAATGAGTTTAAACACATCGAGATAAACTTTGCAATCTCTCTCTTCATATTGTTCCACCAAAATGTATGTCGAAGATCACGATACATTTTAGTACTTCCGAGATGGATTGCAAATGGTGTATTGTGTGCCTCCATCATAATCTTGTACTTCAAATCGAGTCGTTAAGAACACAAAGTCTAGAGTGGACTCAAGTATTCCTTCTTCATCAATTCTCGCTTAGGAATAGCTCCTTCTTGTACTTTCTTCTTCATACGCATCGATTCAAGGTTACGGTGGCTTGAAGCAACCTTAACTTTTTCTATTAAAGTTGGCTCTATCGTATACTTGACATCATCGCACTTTTCGTTCAAGATATGATCTTCTACTCAATGCGTCGGCTACCACGTTCGCCTTTCCGGATGGTATTGAATAGTGTGGTCGCAGCTCTTCAATAGCTCGAGCCAGCGTCATTGCCGCGTGTTGAGTTCTTTTTGAGTGAAGAAATATTTAAGGCTTTTATGGTGCGAATATATCTCCACTTTCTCCTCATATAGATAGTGCCTCCATATTTTTAAGCGCTGAAACGATCACGCTTGACTCTAGATCATGAGTAGGATAATTCCTCTCATACTCTTTAAGTTGTCATGAGGCATAGGCTATGACTTTCCCACGTTGCATGAGAACACATCCTAACCCTTTGCACAAGCATCATCAGAGATAACAAATCCATCCGAACCGGATGGTATTGTTAGAACAGTCTTAAAATAAGTCTCCTCTTAAGCTCTTGGAAACTCTTCTCGCATTCTTCACTCCAAACGAATTTTGTATCCTTCCGAGTTAGCTAAGTTAATGGAGTAGTGATTCGAGAAAACCCTTCCACGAATCTCCGATAATAACCACTAAGCCCAAAAAGCTACGTGCTTGATCCACCGACTTGGTTGCTCTAACTTTGTATTGCTTCAATCTTCATGGGATCAACGGATACTCCATGTTTCGACACCACGTGCCCAAGGAATGCTACTTCCTCAAGCGAACTCGCATTTCTTCAATTTGGCATATAGTTTGTTTTCACGAAGCCTTTGGAGTACCGACTTCAAATGGTGCTCATGATCTTCACGACTTTTGGAATATATAAGGATGTCATCAATAAAGACAACAACGAATCCCGATCCAAATATTCCTTGAATACTCGGTTCATCATATCCATGAAAGCCATGAGGAGCATTAGTTAGTCCGAAAGACATGACTAAGAATTCATAATGCCCATCTGAGTTCTAAAGGCGGGTCTTTGGAATATCCTCGATTCTAATCTTGGTGATGATATCCGAGCGAAGATCGATTTTGAAAAGAATTGTGCCCTTTGCAATCTGGTCAAACAAGTCATCAATACGAGGTAGAGGATACCTATTCTTGATGGTGACATGGTTCAATTCCGATAGTCGATACAAAAGTCGCATACTCCGTCTTTCTTCTTTACAAATAAAACAGGAGCACCCCAAGGAGATGTACTTGGGGCCGAATGAAACCGATGTCCAACAATTCCACGTAGTTGGACCTTTAACTCCTGAAGTTCAATAGGAGCCATTCGATATGGGGTTTTAGAAATGGGCTTTGTACCGAGTTCAAGATCAATAAAGAATTCAACTTCACGCGTTACGGGGTAGGCCAAGGAAGTTCTTCTGAAATCGTCGGAAAGTCAATAACAACAGAATATTATTCAAATTTGGCGTGTCTTTATTCAAATCCATAACATGGGCTAAGAAAGCTTGACATCCGTTTTTCAATAAGCGAATAGCTTTATGATTAGATATGACGTTGATTGATTTTAATGGTTTAGTTGCTTGAATTAAATACAACAGGTTGGTTAGGAATATGAAAACTAACAACCTTACGAAAACAATCAATTTTGGCATGATGAGTAGTTAACCAATCAATCCTAAAATCACATCAAAAGCAAGTATCTTTAAAGAGATAAGGTCAACGGTAAGGTAATGGTGCCAACTTGAATCAAACAAGATTTATAAGCGATGGATGTGATGAAAGTTTCTCTAACGGAGTTTCCACAGATAGGTCAAAGTCTAATTTCTCCTGAGTCAAGTTTAAGCGTTGAGCACAAGCGGAGAGATAAATGAATGGGTAACACCCAGGTATCAAGTAAGGTATAAACTTAGCAAAATTTATAATAGCTTACCCGTGATCACCTCGTTTGGGTTCCTCGCATTTTGACCGATCCACAACAAACGCTCTTTCCGAATCGTTGACTTTGACTTTTACGGGGACGATCTTTTGAGTCACCGTCCCCTCGCTGAACTAGGTTTCGCTACCTTACAATCTCGGCGATATGTCCTTCCTTTCCACAATTATAGCATACCTTGAATCTGTTGTGGGCGGTTTGGTGATATGTCCCTCTTTTCCGCATTTGTAACATATGATCGGTGGTCGTTCTCCTCCCTTAGAACCGATTCTTTGCAAGCCTTTATCGTCTTCACATAGTCGTTGTGAAATCTCCTCTTTTAAAATCTCCTCGACTTCGCTTCTTCTATTTTCATGGCCATGATTACCACCGGAGTGGTTACCATTTTTGTCCATTTGTTTCTTTCTCCGTTGGTTATCATTATTACATTGATCGCTATCTCCGATACGATCCTGGTTTTGGTCCTCGGTTGAATATACTCGTTATCTCGCTTCTGAATTGAGCCTCATTAACAACATCTGAATAGAAAGAAAATTTATGAGAAATGAGATATTGTCGTATCTTGGGGTTTCAAACCTCTCGAAACATTCGCGTCATCGTTCCTCATTCTCCACCAAATGAGGTGCAAACTGGATAACTCTGCAAACTTTGCCTTGTCTTTGAGACAACCGTCCATGTTGTTTTGCTCTAATCGATGAACTCCACTTCCTTCATATGACGAACACTTTCGGGAAAGTATTTGTCATTAAATAGTTCTGAAACGTTTCCCAAGACATCTTTGAGTCGATGGATGGGTACACTTCATGAGACTCCCACCATGATATCCGCCTCGCCACGAACATAAAGGTGGCGAATGGAACCTTCTGTTTCTCCGTGCATCTCAAGACATCGAATATCTTGGTAATTTGTTTGACCCATGTTTTCGCCCGTGATCGGATCTGGCTTTCCCTTAAATTCGGTGGTCCCAACTCTTTGAATCGCTTGCATTTGTGACAACCCGTGAATTGCTATCATTTCCTCCTGTATTTTGAACACGAGTCTCCTCGTCGCGATTTTGCATGAAATTGCAAAAAAGCATCTAAACATCCCTCGTTCATCATCTCGCTCGATTGGTGTTGTTCACAGGATGAACATTACCGACTGTTGCACGTTCTCCTCGTTGGTGAGTACATGCTTCTCCACGGTCTCATTTCCATTGTTAATATTCTTAGACGACATTCTCAAATACTGTCATAAAACAAGGGTTAATTAAGGAAATCAATATATCACATAATATCCCTATATACTGACCAACTAATAAAATAAGCTTAGGTAGGACACACTAGCGAAGGATTTACTCATCTCTCCCTCCTAGTTCTATTCCCCGATCTCATTGGAGATCATATCCTAAGCTCTTATACCAACTGTGGCGCCCCCAAAAAGGTATACATCACCTATTACGAGTTGTCAATACATGAGTGCGAAAACAACTACAACTTTATTATTACAACAAGAAAAGCGTGAGTTTGAATACAAATATTATCTTCTAGACAATATCTATACTCAAATAAATCCTCATCACATTTATTGATACATTATTTTACAAAATGGTGAGGACTACTAAACAATCCTTTCTAAAACCTTCATTCCATACCCAGACTACTACTTCGCTATATTCTCGCCTCACGAGAAGAAAAATGGAACAAAAGGAAAAAGGGTGAGCTCAACTAGCCTAGTAAAGAATATTATTACTAAGATAATATACAACAAATTACCGTTAGTCTTCAACGGGGAAAATCTAATAGAATACAATAGACAACAAATTTTAAATCAATATTCGCAGTGGCTGAAATAATAATTCATTAGAAGAGTTAAGTAGAGAATGCAAACTACTATCTTCTATGTATGAATTTAAAAGTTCATCGCTCATCTTTTATCCCCAGTAACATCAATCAATATACATCTAGAATCAAATATTCATCTTTGCACTACAAGCCAAAGATATTCATCGATTAGTCATGTTCATCTAAACACTGTTCATCTTTGCACTCTGACGAAAGATATTCTTCATAAATCATTCATCTTTGCACTACTGGCCAAAGATATTCAATAATATCATCATTTAAGGTGAGGATGATGAAAATATTTTTTTAAAGCGAATCCGGTGAAACAAAATGACAAGGATTAAGGATTAAGGATTAGTACTTTGTTTTATCCATGTTCAAAAATACCTCAAAAATAATCAGTGGTGGTGTAAAATTCAAGAATGATCAAAACATGGATACAATCAAAGCTAGTATCCGAGAATAGATATTTTGGACAAAAGAAGAAATTTTATTTTTCTATGAATAGTGCTTTAGATCGTGAATAGTCTTGTATCGTGAATAAATAACTCAACACCAAAAGATAGAAATTCCACAAAAAAAACATCTTCACGCTTCATGAATAGTAATAGTAGTACTCGTGAATAGTAACTCATGAATAGTAACTTCGTGAATAGTAACTCTCATGAATAGTAACCCCGACATGAAAAAGTTCCAAATTTGATAAAAGTTCCAACCAATATTTCAAATAATGATATTGAAGAAATAATATCATTTGAGAAGAAAATAACATCCCTTACCTCGAAAGATTAGTACTTCTAAATTTGGAATCTAGGGTATAGTCTTTGAAGGAACTTGCACCGTCTAACAATACTCAAAGTATACTCAAAATACTCACAAGAATACGCCGATAATATAGAGAAAAACTTGATTTACGGTGTGATTTTCAATTCTAACCTAAGCACCTATTTATAGGAAAATGCTTAGAACACAAAAGCGAAAATTTAATAAAATATTAATATATATTATAAATTTCCTTAGCCCATCTTTGAAGATCTGATTTCAGCAATTAATATCACATGTTAACCCACTTAAATGCAAAAAACGTTTTTCTTAAAAATAATAATTAAAACTTCCAAAATCAATTATTTGAGCTTGAAACTTCAATAATTCACAATAAATAGCCCTTTTATCAAAAATTTCAAATCTCGCTAGTTTTTATAGGAAATTCAATTCTCTACAACTTTGCGGAAGAAAGTTTTTCCGAATTCCAAATGCGAATTGACCGAAATCCACAAGCGGGCAATTTTACAAAGTATAATCAAATTTCGATCGATAAATGGGGTCCGCAGACATGTTTAACATGTTTTAAACATTTATTGCAACAAAAATACTCTTCCTCCTCGTATACTCATATATCCCACATTCGTTGTAAAAATATCACCATTATTATATTATTAAAATATAATAATATATTTAAATAATTATTTTATCGAGAAAAGATAAAATTTCAATTTTCAACAATTGTCACATTAAAATTTTTCTCCATCTATATCCACAAAAATTAATATTTTCCTCATCATATGAATCAATAATTAATTATTCACAAATAATATTACAGAATCACAATATTGACAATCGAGCGCGGTTCCGGAAAGAGGGGGCTTTCCAATAAGAATTTCTCCTTCTTGGCGCCTTGATTAGGTGACCAAACCTCTCCTTAGATAGAACTTTCTAGACATTGCCAATAATGTTATCTAATAATATTATTCGGATAATATGAATTATTGCTTCGATAATGAAAAATATTGTGTAATGACAATTATTGAAACAACAACGAATATAAAATATCAACGCAATTAATTATTAACTCAATAAAATCTTTGAATAAGTAATTCACATGTAACCATTATTGAGTAGTGCCTTCTTACGTAAGAATCAATAATTGGTGCAATCTGGTAATATTCTTGTGTTTTAACCAAGAGTATTTTAACAATTATAATCTTGAATAACAACTACGCTATTATTTTAAACCAACTTATATTTGTCGTTTTCTTCATCCAATCGCTTTCCGTTATGGGGCCCACACATGGTGCTATGCGGTCAAATGCATTTAATATTCCCAACGATCTGAATATTCCACGACCAAACGAAAATTCCCAAAATGACAATGAATATTTTATAACCACTTGCTTATTTTAAAATATTTGCGTATTTTACCCCTAACTATCCACATTAATCACATCAACCCTTACTATTTCAAAATAATAAATAGAGAAAATTAAATTTCATTAATAATAAGTTGGGGTCTTACAATATGTATATACTACAAGTTAGTATGTTAGTTTTAGAAAACAAACCAAAGAAAGAAGAAGAGAGTTAGAGAGAGTTGTAGGAGAAGAAGAAGAGGAAGAGAAAGAAGAAGAAGAAGGGAAAGCTTTGAGAAGACAAAACAAGCCCCATCATCATCATCTTCATCTCTCTCTTAAATTCATACTAATAAAGTTATAATCTAAATTCCTTGTTTTAATTATATTTTTATGTTCTTCATAATGTAGATTATTGTTATGTAGAAGTTGTATTGAGAAATTGATAAATAGGATTTTACCTACTTATGGAGTACCAATTCATGCGAACTATGCCTATCTCAAGTAGATTTTAGTCTAGTTTAGCGGCATTTCATGTTAAATTGCATTGCACGTTCTTAAAACTCCTTTTGGTGAATAAGTGCAGGAATTGGCCTGTTTTGGTGGTGATTTGGAGCATAAGGCAAATGGATGCTTGAAACGAGGTAAAAGGATGGGATATGAATGGCATGAAGGTGCATTGGTGCAAGGAAATAGAGCATAACGGAGCAAGCAGCAGCAGTAGGAAAATAGAAACCAGGACCTGCAGAGTTCAAGCCGCGAGGCCGCGCGGCAAAATAGACTTGAAGACGCGTGCCCGCGCGATCACCCAGCTAGATCTTGGATGCTACTACAAGTCTCGCGGCCGCGAGACAGACAAGCCTATGGAGCACGCGCTGCTCCATGAGAGCGGTTAACATATGAACCTCTATCGCAAGTCTCGCTACATGAGACTATTATCTTCGAAGAGCCTTGTACGTGCGATGTCTGATGTTGCTGATGTTTTATTTTATTTTGAATTTTAAAGGTTGTAATTGATTTAAAACGATTCTTGACTGGTGTCAGGGGTATGATTCGACATTTTATTAGTTTTTCACGTAACTTTACATCGTAATTAGGGTTTTTACTCTCTAGAGAGGATTCCTACGGAGAAGGAGGCTACAACTCTATTTTTCTACTCCTTCTTGGGATTTCTCTACGAGAGCGGATTATTAACTTTAGTTTTTGCTGGAATCTTATGAGGATTGAATATTGATGTGTATTCACCAATTGGGTTTGATAGTTTCATCTTTCGTCTTTCAATTGTTGCTTATTGATCATGTTTAACTTTGATCCCATAATGGCTTTTGGTTCAGTCATGAACTAAACTCCATTATGGGATTCTAACGAATTTTATTATATAGTTTGATTGCATGCTTAAATGTTGGGTTGTTTTGCATATTATATGGGATGTCTGTCATAATTGTTTTACATACATGAATGCTTGATCACCATTCATTTCAGTATTTGTATGGAATTGACAATGAACATACAAATATGGACTGTAATCATGATAGTATACATATATAGGGCTGTGTTATATGGCTTTTGTATTTCGTGAACCAGATAGACATATACTGTTCACCGTATAAGTTAAGATAAGAGCTTGAAGTTAAAATCAATATAGTTGCAATTTCACATAGACATATAGTGATGTTGGTTATATTGATGATTGCATAGAGCCTATCATCTGTGGATGCTGTGTAAGTAGGTCTTAGTGCATTGAAAAATGGCTAATACTCTTTTAGTGCTCTTGGCTACTTTCCTATAATATGTGAACAAATCAGGCATGATAGTTGTGATTGAATGAAGCAATAAATGAAGTTAGAATCTCATTCGTTCCAATATCATTTATTATATCGTTTATATTATTGTAGTTTTTATTTACAATTTAAGAATCAACCAAGTTTAATCTTTAGTGTGAGCATATAAATATAGTGATTTAATTAATGAATAATAGTTTAAGTTAAACAACTTTCTCTGTGGGATCGATACTTTACTTGCTATGTATTACTTGTTGACACATGTATTCTTGCATGAGTTAGAGCTCTTTTGTTCGTCGTAAAAAAGAGGCAACAGAAATTGAGAGAGATAGAGAGAAATAGAGGAATTGAGATGAGCTAGAAGAAGAAGAAGAAAAAAAAAAGCTAGAAGAAGGTAACTTCTAAACTCTTATTTAATCCTTGATTTTTTTGGGTAGATTTATGTTCTAGGGTAGTAGATCATGCTTAATCTGTTTGTATTGGTTTAATCTGGATTATCAAGAATCAAACAAGAGGATTCAAGAAAGAAAATGAAATGGAAAGAAAATTTGAAGAACAAAATTCGTTGGTTTTTAGTAATTGTGGACATATCTTGTGAAATTCATACCTCTTTAGGTATAATGAGTTAGAAAGTGAGCCTTATATCAAATCGAAGATATGTAAGTAAGCTATATTCTGAAAGTGGAATCACATGAAAACTCTTTGTATATTTCTTGCAATGTCTATTTTAGTAAGGCTGGTACGAAGGGAAAATAATCTGTCCAGAAAATCAAAACTGTTACGGTTTCTGACTTTGAAAAATTCATATAAATTCTTGTATTTTGAATATGAAGAAACTTAAAACTGCAAAGTTGTAGATATGGAAGTTTACTAGCTAGACTCGCGAGATTGAGCTATTTTATGGACCGAACATGTCCGAAATAAATTTTTTAGTAAGGATGTCCAAAAAATGAAATTTTCTAGACTGGTTGATGAATTACAGAATCTGGTTTAGATGGATAAGGGTCTGACTTTAAGGACTAGATGAGGTTGTAGTACACTGAGTAAGAGTTAATTCTATATAAGAAGGAAAAAAAACGGACATGTAACGAACGAGTTACGTTAAAAACGAAAACAACGTTTTGTTAAAGAAATTGTGAAGATGAGTTTTATAATTCTGTTTGAATTAAGATTTTGGGTGATGATATATTTTGATGATTAAAAATATGTTTTGACTTATGTAATGAGTATAGATATGTGTTATCATATTCTATGCATAATTAACCATTTAAGATCAAGAGTTAAGATAAGTTAATGTGTGCACATAACGTGCTCGATAAAATGCCTAAAAGTAATAGTGTTTTCAAAACTTTGGTATACAAAGTGTCTAACTAATGGCTAATATTGGATATCTAAGTATGAAAAGATGATAATACAAGAATAATAATGGAAAGAAATTGAAAAAGGTAATTTTTGATTTATGAAGGAAAATTAAACATGTAAACAATGTGTTGAATATACATTTTTTTTGAAACCAAAGTGGTATAATAAAATGGTGTGATATACGCACATTAAACTACAAGTTTGATAGTCTAGCATGTGTGGTGATGAAAATGAAAAAATAAAACCGAGTTGCATATAAAATAGTTAGATTTCTATAAAGACATTATAAAGGATAATAAGATAAAGTAAGGTCTTAGAATAAATTTGACCATGAGATTGAGTATTGATTTTATTTATTATCAATCTCACATACAGTGTAGGTTGTGCAAGGACGCGAAGTATTAGCGTGTTGGTAAAACGCCGGTAAAGGCTAGTCTTTCAGTTCCTTTTTGCTATGTGAACTTGATGATGAACTGCTTTAAAATTTTAGTATATGATGTATTGTATATATCAAAAGTATGAAATGTGAAAGTCAATCTATGACTATGATGATTGAACTATGAATGTTGATTGAGTAAGGAACTCAATCTTTATAGTTGTTATGTGAACTACAACATGTATGCTATGTGTGACGCCCCCAAAATAGGTCCATTCCATCCAACCCATTCTGAGTCGCCAAATACATGGTACAGAAACAACTAAAACTTTATTAATACATTTGTCGTGCAAAATACGACAACACATAAACTGTGAGTTTAAATACAAATATTGTCTTCTAGACAATATTCACACTCAAATAAATCCTCATTATTGATACAGTATTTTACAGAATAGTGAGGACTACTAAAACAGCTATCTAGAACCATCACTCCACACCCCGACTAGTTCCTGCTATAATCTCGCTTCCTGAGAAGAAAAATGGAACAAAAGGAAAGGGTGAGCTCAACTAGCCCAGTAAAGAATGTTATGACTAAGATAATATAGAACAAATTATCGTTAGTCTTCAACAGGGAAAAATCTGATAGAATACAATAGACAACAAGTTTCAGATCAATATTCGCAGCGGAAATAATAATTCATAGAAGAGTTACGTAGAGAATGAAATCTACTATAATCTATGAATTTAACGTATCCATCATCAATATTTTATCCACCGTAACATAAATCAATATTCATCTCAAATCAAATATTCATCTTTTGCACTACAGCCAAAGATATTCATCGATCATTCATGTTCATCTCAACACCTATTCATCTTTGCACTAAAGGCCAAAGATATTCATCAGTCGGTCATGTTCATCTCAACACTTGTTCATCTTTGCACTACGGGCCAAAGATATTCATAAGAAAATCAACCTTCTTTGCACTACAGGCCAAAGATATTCAGTAATATCATCATTTAGGACTGAGGATGATGAAAAATATTTTAAAGAAAACGAATCCAATGAAACAAAAGAACAAATATTAAGGATTCGTATTTTAAACAATCCAAGTTCAAAAATACTTCATAAGTAATCAGAGTGGAGTAAAATTCAAGAATGATCAAAACATGGATACAATCAAAGCTAGTATCCATAATAGATATTTTGGACAAAAAGAAGAAATTTCATTTTTTGGTGAATAGTGCCAGTATTAAGTGAATAATGCCAGATATGTGAATAGTGCCGATATCGTGAATAGTAACTCACACCAAAAGATAGAAATTTCATAAAAACATCTTCACGCTTCGTGAATAGTACTCGTGAATAAGAATCGTGAATAGTAACTCATAAATAGTAACTCGTGAATAGTAACTCATGAATAGTAACTCGTGAATAGTAACCCCGATATGAAAAAGTTCCAAATTTGATAATAATTTTCAACCAATATTTTGGCATAATGATATTGAAGAAATAATATCATTTTCGAATCAAATAACATCCCTTACCTCGAAAGACAGTACTTCTAGTTGAAACACCGGATATAGGCTATGACTTGAACTTGCACCGTATAGCAATACTCAAAGTATACTCAAAATACTCACAAGAATACGCCGATAATATAGAGAGAAAACTTGAGCTTCGGTGTGATTTTCAATTCTAACCTAAGCACCCTATTTATAGGAAAATGCTTGAACACCAAAGCGTAAAAATTTAATATAATATTAATATTTATTTTCCAAAACCTCATACGCACACTTGCCAACTGAATTCAGCTCCTACACATGTTAAATGAGGCCACCTAAACATTCCAAAAACGTTTTTGTTAATTAAAACAATTAAAACTTCCAAAAATCAATTATTTCGGAACTTTGGAACTTCAATAATTCATAATAAATAGCTCTTTTATCAGAAAAATTCGAAACTCACGACTTTCCATAGGAAATTCCATTATCTACAACTTTGCAGAAGGAAGTTTTTCCAAATTCCAAACAGAAATTGACCGAAATCCATAAACGGGCGATTTTACAAGCTATAATCAAATTTCGGTCAATAATTGTGTCCACCAACACACAAAATATGTGTTAAATATTTAATGCCACAAAAATACTCTTCCTCCTCATATACTCATATATCCCACATTCATTATAAAAATATCACCGTTAATATATTATTAAAATAATATATTTAAATGAATTATTTTATCAGAAAATGATAAAATATTAATTTTCAACAATTGTCATTTTAAAAATTTTCTCTATCTATATCCACATAAAATCAATATTTTCCTCATCATATAAATCAATAATTAATTATTCACAAATAATATTACGTAATCACAAAGATTAGCAACTGTGTAGTTCCTGTGAAAGAGGGGGCTTTCGATAAAGATTTCTCCTTACTCTTGGCAGCAATTAGGTGACCAAACCTCTCCTTAGACGTAACTTTCTAGACATTGCCAATAATGTTTTCTAATAATATTATTCAGATAATATGAATTATTGCTTTGATAATGGAAAATACTGTGTAATAACAATTTATTGAAACAACAATAATATAAAATATCAATGCAGCAATTATTGAATCAATAAAATAAAATACTGAATAGTAATTACTGTAACAATTATTGAGTAATGCCTTCTTACGTAAGAATCAATAATTGGTGCAATACCGTGTGCTACTGTTCAACAACGCGTATTAGTGTGTTTTAACCACCGGGTATTCCAACAATATTAATGGTAACAACTACGCCGTTATTTATGAACAACTTATATTTATCATTTTCTTCATCCAATCGCTTTCCGTTATGGGGCCCACAAAAGATCGCTACTGTCGTCATTTAATATTCCCCGACAAAGACGAATATTCCACGACCAAACGAATATTCCCCGACGATAATGAATATTTATAACCACTTGCTTATTCGAAATATTTGCGTATTTTACCCATAACTATCCACATTAATCAAATCAACCCTTACTATTTCAAAATAATAAATAGAGGAAAATAAATTTCATTTATTAATAATTTGGGGTCTTACACTATGATTGTTTATGATTATTCTTATATGTTGAGCATGTTATTATGTGCTACGTGATGCATGAAAACTGTTATATTTTGTTGAGCTATCGAGCTCATTCTTGCAAATAACCATTTTTGCAGATTCAAGAATTGAAGGTAACGCTATGTGCTACTTGATTGTTATAGATCAAAAGTGATATATGAAGATTTAATATCCTAGCTAAGTTGTTATTCTTGTAAATCATGTCTAATGTTTCGAATAATGTATTAATGTTGAATTGTAATATTGTTTTGCGAATGTAAACTATTGTAGTATTAAAATGATTCTGAGATATTTAGATGTAAAGGTTGAAGGTTTTGGGAACGAGGATAGTTTGTAATAGAAAATTTTAATTATTCCGCAAATTTCAATGGTTGTATTATCGTTTAATGATGTAAAATTAGAGGTTGAATGTATTATTAACGACTGAAATCGAGAATTAAATTGTATAAATTTTGGGGTCGCATAGCTTGGTATCAAAGTCGATAGGTTAGAAACCTTAGGTAAGAGTACCTTAGGCTATAACCTTAGAGAAGAGAGGTAAAAATAAGGAAACTAATAAGCTCAAATAGAGTTTGAACAATAAGGGATTAAAACTTGCGTCAAAGGATTCAAAGAAGAATCTCGCAGAGTTATAAGGAATATGAATGTGGGTTACCCAACTCCAATAATACTGGATGTAAGGTGATAATAAATAGACAATGTCTATAAAAAAGAGAATGATAAAGAAGTTAAGAATAGAGAGTTATATCTAAGTGGTGCAATTGTACTCTTTAAGTAGTTGATGTATGGTATCCGGGCTAAACGATTCCTTCCATGAGCGGAGGTATATACTGAACTAGCAACTCGAAACCTAGTTTGTTGGTTGTTTGTGGGAAACCACTCAGCGTACCATATTGAAACTATTAGAGACTCGATGTGTACCAAGTTTAGAAAATGGATACGTATGATGAAAATGTGGAACTCGATTGGAATGTTGAACAATGTAAATGAAGTTAGAAATTCTTAAAGGAAGAATTGTTATATAAACAAGAAGATTCAAAGAAGAATCTTGAAGAGATATAAAGATAAGAAATGAGAGTTTCCTAACTCCAAAAGCCAAGATAACGAATAATGTCGTAAATGAAAGGAAAGAAAGGGGATCGTAAAACAAAACGATCACGAGTTAACAAAAGAATTTTAAGAGAGATTATTATAGAATAAGATCATGACGTGATCAGTTTAAGTTATAAAAGAAAGATGGTCTGTAATGTTTGAATGATTATAGCTTAATGCTATGAAGATGGTGTACTATGAAATAGTATGAGATAACTCATGAGGAGTTATAGATGATGTGATACGAGAAATTCGTATCGAGCAAAGAGCAAGTTAAGAGCAAGATAGAGTTAGGTGGGGTTTTAATTGAGGACTCTTGTGATGGCTGAGTTGTACAAATCTTTGTATGGGCGAGAGTTTTGTGCTTGCACTCAGTTTATCACATTGATAATCATTGGAATAT
This sequence comes from Panax quinquefolius, assembly GCA_020205615.1. NCBI lineage: Eukaryota > Viridiplantae > Streptophyta > Magnoliopsida > Apiales > Araliaceae > Panax > Panax quinquefolius. Next base: position 21,041,684 of record CM035166.1, read on the forward strand.
TTGTGTCGCGCTATTTGTTATATGCCTGTTGAGAAGGTGATTCTTTTCTTATGTGTATATCAGATAGGTAGAGTATAGTTAGAGAATATTATAAGGTTAAGTGCGAGTTCTTAAAACCCATACTTATGGTAGGTTCGTGACTCATAATTATATGGTATGTTTTTGAACCCCTCAGCGAATGGACGCCTATGGTCTGACTAGGATAAGTTCTTAAACTCATATGATTGTGGCAAGTTCCTGAACTCATAACGTGTGGTAAGTTTTACGAACTGGGTATAGATAAGTGTGAAAGGAGTATTGAGGATGATAGGAATTGATAGACCTATTAAGTAATGGATCATTATAGAAAGTGGAGTTAATGGTGGAAGCATAGGTATTCTAAATCTACTAGTTATGCTAGACTTTCAAAATTTATTGACTTCGTGCTGATGTTTACACTTTTATTTTCTTGAAAAACATTAGATCAACTGATGGAACCAATGAGTTTTAACAACAATATTGTTATTCGTATGTCTATGCTAATTGCTTCGGCTAGACAAAAATGATTTGCAATATATCAAAATATATTTTATATCATTAATGCATCATGTAACCTGATGCAAAGACGATAAAAACGATGGAGTCATCAATGCGGATACCTAGTGTTGGATGTGATCTAAGGATCGTCAAATTTACTACTATGGTATGATGTAGTATGATAAAATCACCAAATGACGGAATCCTCAACGGACTGTAAATACAGTGCGGTATCATGACGTCATAAAAATATTTTTGAGATTTCTCTAAGATATGAGAATACATATGTATGTATGTATGTATATGTATATTTCGGTTGATGTCCGAATTATTGTAGAGGTCTATGCTATTTGATTCAGCTAGACAAATATTGAAAGATGTTCATGAAATTCAAGAGTTTCTTGATAAGTTATGCCAAACCAAATTATTTTGGTGCGGATTCAGATGTTGAAAAGCTGAGATGAACAACCCTATTATTAGGGGTTGCGCTTAGTTTTATACTTTCTTATTTGAAATGTTTGTATACAATACATGTATACAATAGGTTGATCACCTAGAGTACTTATGAGGGTGTTTTCACCTTTGTGATTGATAAACATTACGCCAAAGAGGGTTTAAAGTGTGAAGAACCGGGGTGAAGCACTATTAAACCTAGAGAATAGAGTTCATGGTCTTGTGACCCTCAAAGATGATTTGGAATCTTTTAAATTCTCGAATTATTCATACTACTTCCCAATTATTGAACAATTGTGGAAGATTCTTGTTATTCGCAAGATGGAAGTGAAAAAGGAAAGTATTCCTTAGAAAGAAGTAAGTCGTAAAATGCGACACTGAATGATGGATATGTTGAATAAGTGAGAAAAGAAATTTTGAAGTGAGAAGGATGTGAGTTATCAAAGAATAATGTGAAACTTTTAATAGAAAAGTTTAATAATTGTAGAATGATGTTTGTGGAAAGAAAGTGGTTATAGAAACCAATGAATGAATGAAGTAGTGACGTAAAAATCTACTTTGATAGATTGAATGAATAAAGATTAATAAATAAATAAATAAATAAATTCGAGGACGAAATTCTTAGAAGAATGGGTGAATGTAATGTCCCGAGAGTTTGATCATATAATATATGATAATGATCCTTGGAGAAAGATAATGAACGGGTGAAGAATATGTAATACTCAAATATAATTGAGTCTAAGTAAATATTATGAAATAAAACTTATAAGAATTTATTATCAAGAATGGTGAGAGTAGAAAATATAAAACCTATATTAAGGTAATGTGTTGGAGTTATTTAATGAATAGATTTGAGGAAAACCCGAGTAAGGTAGGTTTTCATTGATTCCGAGGACTTTAATCCTTATAAGAAGGGAAGGATGTGACATCCCGCATTTTTAGAAATTATAAATGAGAATTTTATAAATAAAAGTATTATTTATGAGATATGTTGGGTGTGAGTATGTGTATGTCATATATTGTAGAATATGTGAATTGATGTGAAGAGAATGTTATATATTAATTTTAATATATATAAATATTTAATTGAATTATTTATTGAGTTAAATAAATAAATTTTGTTTTGATTATAGAGTAATGTAATTAAGTGTAGCAGATTAATTAAATGAATATTTAGTATTTAATTTAATTAATATAATAATTTTATATTATAGTTCTAATTTAATTGAGATAATTAAATTAGATGAGTTATGTGATGATTGTTACACAAAATTATAATTAACAAGTAAATATAATTATGTGACAATTTGATGAGATTGATTGATGTTAAGCTATTGATTAATTAAAATAATGAGTATTTGCCAAACATGGTCTTAGGCTTTTCAAGTTCAAATTGGTGTAACCTATGTGTATTAACTAGTAATTAGTATATCTAATAATTACTAGGAGTTACATATATTATATATTACTAGTATTGTATATTATATGTACATACTACAAGTTAGTATGTTAGTTTTAGAAAACAAATCAAAGAAAGAAGAAGAGAGTTAGAGAGAGTTGTAGGAGAAGATGAAGAGGAAGAAAAAGAAAAAGAAGGGAAAGCTTTGAGAAGACAAAACAAGCCCCATCATCATCATCTTCATCTCTCTCTTAAATTCATACTAATAAAGTTATAATCTAAATTCCTTGTTTTAATTATATTTTTATGTTCTTCATAATGTAGATAATTGTTATGTAGAAGTTGTATTGAGAAATTGAGAGAGATAGAGAGAAATAGAGGAATAGAGATGAGCTAGAAGAAGAAGAATAAGAAAGAAAGAAAAAGCTAGAAGAAGGTAACTTCTAAACTCTTATTTAATCCTTGATTTTTTTTGGGTAGATTTATGTTCTAGGGTAGTAGATCATGCTTAATCTGTTTGTATTGGTTTAATCTGGATTATCAAGAATCAAACAAGAGGATTCAAGAAAGAAAATGAAATGGAAAGAAAATTTGAAGAACAAAATTCGTAGGTTTTTAGTAATTGTGGACATATCTTGTGAAATTCATACCTCTTTGGGTATAATGAGTTAGAAAGTGAGCCTTATATCAAATCGAAGATATGTAAGTAAGCTATATTCTGAAAGTGGAATCACATGAAAACTCTTTGTATATTTCTTGCGATGTCTGTTTTAGTAAGGCTAGTCCGAAGGGAAAATATTCTGTCCAGAAAATCAAAACTGTTACGGTTTCTGACTTTGAAAAATTCATATAAATTCGTGTATTTTGAATATTAAGAAACTTAAAACTGCAAAGTTGTAGATATGGAAGTTTACTAGCTAGACTCGCGAGATTGAGCTATTTTATGGACCAAACATGTCCGAAATAAATTGTTTAGTAAGGATGTCCAAAAAATGAAATTTTCTAGACTGGTTGATGAATTACAGAATTTGGTTTAGATGGATAAGGGTCTGACTTTAAGGCCTAGATGAAGTTGTAGTACACTGAGTAAGGGTTAATTCTATATAAGAAGGAACAAAACGGACATGTAACGAACGAGTTACGTTAAAAACGAAAATAACGTTTTGTTAAAGAAATTGTGAAGATGAGTTTTATAATTCTGTTTGAATTAAGATTTTGGGTGATGATATATTTTGTTGATTAAAAATATGTTTTGACGTATGTAATGAGTATAGATATGTGTTATCATATTCTATGCATAATTAACCATTTAAGATCAAGAGTTAAGATAAGTTAATGTGTGCACATAATGTGACGCCCCCAAAATAGGTATACATCACCTATTCTGAGTTGTCAATACATGGTGCAAAAACAACTACAACTTTATTATTACAACAAGAAACTCGTGAGTTTGAATACAAATATTATCTTCTGTACAATATCTATACTCAAATAAATCCTCATCACATTTATCGATACATTATTTTACAAAAATGGTGAGGACTACTAAACAATCCTTTCTCTAAACCTTCATTCCATACCCCACTCAGACTTGCTATATTCTCGCCTCCCGAGAAAAAATAGAACAAAAGGAAAAGGGTGAGCTCAACTAGCTCAAGAAAAGAATATTATGACTAAGATAATATACAACAAATTATCGTTAGTCTTCAACAGGAAAAATATAATAGAATACAATAGACAACAAATTTTAAATCAATATTCGCAATGAAATAATAATTCATTAGAAGAGTTAAGTAGAGAATGCAAACTACTATCTTCTATGTATGAATTTAAAAGTTCATCGCTCATCTTTTATCCCCTCGTAACATCAATCAATATACATCCGAATCAAATATTCATCTTTGCACTACAGCCAAAGATATTCATCACCGGGTCATGTTCATTTAAACACATGTTCATCTTTGCACTACGGCCAAAGATATTCTTCGAAATCATTCATCTTTCTGCACTACAAAGCCAAAGATATTCTTAAGAAATCATTCATCTTTGCACTACAGCCAAAAGATATTCCATAATATCATCATTTAAGACCGAGGATGATGAAAATATTTTTTTTTTAAAGAAACGAATCCAAAGGAAACAAAATGACAAGGATTAAGGATTAAGGATTCGTATTTGGTTTTATCCACGCCCAAAAATACCTCAAAAATAATCATAGTGGTGTAAAATTCAAGAATGATCAAAACATGGATACAATCGAGAAGTTAGTATCCGTAATAGATGTTTTGACGACGAAAGAAAAATTTTATTTTTCTATGAATAAGACCAGATACGTGAATAGTGCCAGATATGTGAATAAAGGTCAGACACGTGAATAGTAACTCACACCAAAAGATAGAAATTCCACAAAAACATCTTCACGCTTCATGAATAGTAACTCGTGAATAGTAACTCGTGAATAAGAATCGTGAATAAGAACTCATGAATAAGAATCGTGAATAGTAACTCATGAATATTAACCTATGAATAGTAACCCCGATATGAAAAAGTTCCAAATTTGATAAAAACTTCAAATCAATATTTCAAAGATAATGATATTGAAGAAATAATATCATTACAAAAAAAAAAATATCCCTTACCTCGAAAGATCAAGACTTTAGCTAGAATCACCGTATAAAGTCAAGGAACTTGCAGACCGCCGCCTAGCAATACTCAAAGTATACTCAAAATACTCACAAGAATACGCTTGATAATATAGAGAGAGAAAACTTCAGCTTCGTGTGTGATTTTCAATTCTAACCCAAGACCCTATTTATAGAAAAACGCTTAGAACACCAAAGCGTAAAATTTAATAAAATAATAATATTTCTTAAAAATATTCAAGCCCACCTTAGAAATCTGATTTCAGATCATTTATAACACATGTGAGCCACTCAATTACAACAAAAAAACGTTTTTCTTACAAAAATATTTTAAACTCCCAAAAATCAATTATTTCGAGAGTTCTAACTTCAATAATTCATAATAAATAGCCCTTTCATCAGAAAATTCGAATCTCATGAGTTTTTATAGGAATTTCAATTCTCTACAACTTTGCGTAAGAAAGTTTTTCCAAATTCCAAATAAAAATTGACCGAAATCCACAAACGGCGATTTTACAAAGCTATAATCAAATTTCAAATAATAAATGGGGTCCACCGACATGTTTAACATGTTTTAAACATTTATTGCAACAAAATACTCTTCCTCCTCAGATACTCATATATCCCACATTCGTTGTAAAATATCACCATTAATATATTATTAAAATAATATATTTAAATGAATTATTTTATCGTAAAAGATAAAATATTAATTTTCAACAATTGTCATTTTAAAATTTTCCATCTATATCCACATAAAATCAATATTTTCCTCATCATATAAATCAATAATTAATTATTCACAAATAATATTACGTAATCACAATATCGACAACCGTGCAGCCCTCAGTGAAAGGGGCTTTCCAATAAGAATTTCTTCATCAAGCAATTAATTAGGTGACCAAACCTCTCCTGAGATGTAACTTTCTAGACATTGCCAATAATGTTATCTAATAATATTATTCAGATAATATGAATTATTGCTTCGATAATGAAAAATACCGTGTAATGACAATTATCAAACAACAAAGAATATAAAATATCAACGCAAAGAATTATTAACTCAATAAAATACTAATAAAAGAATTATCAGTAACCATTATCGAGTAGTGCCTTCTTACGTAAGAATCAATAATTGGTGCAATACCGCAGTGCTACCGCTCAACAACGCCAGATAGTGTGTTTTTAACCAATTTATTCCAACAAGATAATCTGTGAATAACTACGCCGTTATTTAAAAACAACTTATATTTGTCGCTTTCTTCATCCAATCGCTTTCCGTTATGGGGCCCACACATGGTCAAGCTACTCAGCATTTAATATTCTCCGACAAAGATTTAATATTCCACGACCAAACGAATATTCCCCGACGATAATGAATATTTTATAACCACTTGCTTATTTTGAAATATTTATGATTTAACCCTTAACTATCCACATTAATCAAATCAACCCTTACTATTTCAAAATAATAAATAAAGGAAATTCCTTTTATTTAAAAATTTTGGGGTCTTACAACCTCCCTCCTTATGAAATTTCATCCTCGAAATCGACGACGCACTGTGTGTTTCAAAAAAGGTGAGGATACCTCGCTTTCATTTCCGCTTCCAATTCCTGTGTCATTTCCTCTATAGCATGATTCCTCCACAAAACTTTAACTTGTGGTATGACCTTTTCATGCGTAGGGACATGCTCCTTCCTATCCAAGATCTTGACAGTACCTCCTCATACGTTAAGTCTTCTACTATCTCGTCCTGGTTCTAACTCAATAACGTGGTTCGGTCTTTCACATACTTACTAAGTACATGATGTGTGAAACACATTATGAACACGAGACATACTTTGAGGTAACGCAAGTCTATAGGCTACATTTCCTACTCCTGGCCAAGAATTTGAAATGGACCAATAAATCGTGGATCGAGCTTTCCTCTCTTCCCAAATCTTGTAACTCCTTTCCATGGAGCAACTCGCAACAATACATGATCCCCTACATTAAATTCCACGCCCTTTCGATGAAGATCCGCATAACTCTTTTGTCGATCTTGTGCCGCTTTGTATACGCTGTCGAATCATTTGGATCTTTTCGGTAGTCATACGTACTAACTCGGGTCCCAACAATGTTGCTTCACCCACCTCATCCCAACATATCGAGAGAACGACATTTTCGGCCCATATAATGCTTCAAATGGAGCCACACCTATACTTGCCTCGATAACCGTCATTGTTGTAGGAGAATTCCACCAATGGTAAATACTTATCCCAACTACCCTTGAAGTCTAGGACACGTAGTCTTAATAGATCTTCAAGAGTTTGAAGTAGTCCTCTCTCGATTGTCCGTCCGCTTTGGGGATGGTATGCCAACTAAATCGCAAATCTGCGCCCATAGCTTTTTGCAAGCTAACCCAAAATCTTGAAGTGAATCTTGGGTCACGATCCAAACTATGGATACAGTATGCCATGCAACCTCACAATCTCATTCACGCATATACTAGTAAGACGCTCAAGGAATAAGTCTCCGTGACGGCAAGAAATGAGCGTACTTGGTTAATCTATCAACAATAACCCAAATAAAGATTGATGCCTTGAGAAACCGTAGGAAGACCCGTAACGAAATCCATAGTAATGTGTTCCCACTTCCATTCCTAATCTCAAGTGGTTGCAACGGACCCTTTAGGTACAAGATGGTCCGCTTTTTACACGCTGGCAAGTTAAACACATCGAGATAAACTTTGCAATCTCTCTCTTCATATTGTTCCACCAAAATGAATGTCAAGATCACGATACATTTTAGTACTTCCAGTGATGGATTGCAAATGGTGTATTATGTGCCTCCATCATAATCTTGTACTTCAAATCGTAGTCGTTAGAACACAAAGTCTAGAGTGGACTCAAGTATTCCTTCTTCATCAATTCTCGCTTCCTAATAGCTCCTTCTTGTACTTTCTTCTTCATACGATCATCTCCTGCCTGCTGGCTTGAGCAACCTTAACTTTTTCTATTAAAGTCGGCTCTATGCGATACTTGACATCATCGCACTCGCTCCTCGTATATGATCTTCTACTCAACGCGCCGCCTACCACGCGCTCGCTTTTACCAAGATGGTATCAATAGTGTGGTCGTAGTCTTCAATAGCTCGAGCCAACGTCACCGCCGATGTTGAGTTCTTTTTTGAGTGAAGAAATATTTAAGGCTTTTTATGGTCCGAATATATCTCCACTTTCTCCCCATATAGATAGTGCCTCCATATTTTTAACAAGAAAACGATCTGGCCGCTAACTCTAGATCATGAGTAGGATAATTCCTCTCATACTTTTAAGTTTGTCGCGAGGCATAGGCTATGACTTTCCCACGCTGCATGAGAACACATCCTAACCCTTTGCTCAAGCATCATCAGAGATAACAAATCCATCCGAACCAGATGGTATTGTTAGAAACAGCCAAATAAGTCTCCTCTTAAGCTCTTGGAAACTTTTCTCGCATTCTTCGCTCCAAACGAATTTTGTATCCTTCCGAAGTTAGCCGAAGTTAATGGAGTAGCGATTCGAGAAAACCCTTCCACGAATCTCCGATAATAACCAAATAAGCCCAAAAAGCTACGATTTCAACCACCGACTTTGCTTGCTCCTAACTTTGATTGCTTCAATCTTCTTCACGGATCAACAGATACTCCATGTTTCGACACCACGCGCCCAAGGAATGCTACTTCCTCAAGCCGTAACTCGCATTTCTTCAATTTGGCATATAGTTGGTTTTCACGGGTTTTTGAGTACCAAATTCAAATGGTGCTCATGATCTTCACGACTTTTGGAATATATGAGGATGTCATCAATAAAGACAACAACGAATCGATCCAAATATTCCTTGAATACTTTGGCTCATCATATCCATGAAAGCCATGGAGCATTAGTTAGTCCAAAAGACATGACTAAGAATTCATAATGCCCATACCGAAGTTCTAAGGCGCTTTGAATATCCTCGCCTAATCTTCAAATTGATGATATCCGTAACGAAGATCGATTTTTGAAAAGAATTGTGCCTCAGCAATCGGTCAAACAAGTCATCAATACGAGGTAGAGGATACCTATTCTTCTCGATGGTGACATGGTTCAATTCCCGATAGTCAATACAAAAAGTCGCATACTCCCGCCTTTTCTTCTTTACAAATAAAACAGAGCACCCCAAGGAGATGTACTAGATCGAATGAAACCGATGTCCAACAATTCCTCAGTAGTTGGACCTTTAACTCCTCAAGTTCAATAGAGCCATTCGATATGGGTTTTAGAAATGGGCTTTGTACCAGTTCAAGATCAATAAAGAATTCAACTTCACGCTCGGGGTAAACCAGAAGTTCTTCTGAAATACGCCAGAAAGTCAATAACAACAGAATATTATTCAAATTTGACGTGTCTTTATTCAAATCCATAACATGGGCTAAGAAAGCTTGACATCCGCTTTTAATAAACGAATAGCTTTATGATTAGATATGACAAAGATCGATTTTAATGGTTTAGTTGTTGAATTGCATAACAAAGTCAAGTTAGGAATATGAAAACTAACAACCTTACGAAAACAATCAATTTTGGCATGATGAGTAGTTAACCAATCAATCCCTAAAATCACATCAAAAGCAAGTATCTTTAAAGAGATAAGGTCAATGTGTAAGGTAATGGTGCCAACTTGAATCAAACAAGATTTATAAACAAATGGATGTGATGAAAGTTTCTCCTAACTGAGTTTCCACAGATAGTCAAAGTCTAATTTCTCCTGAGTCAAGTTTAAACGCTGAGCACAAGCAGAGAGATAAATGAATGGGTAGCACCCAGATCAAGTAAGGTATAAACTTCGCAAGAATTTATAAATAGCTTACCCGTGATCACCTCGCTTGGGTTCCTCGATTTTGACCAAATACAACAAACGCCTTCCCTAAATCGCTGACTTTGACTTTTCTCGGGATGTTTTTTGAGTCACCGTCCCTCACCGAACTAGGTTTCATGCATCGCATAATCTCGAGCGATATGTCCTTCCTTTCCACAATTATAGCATACCTTGAATCATCAGGGCGCTTTGACCGATATGTCCTCTTTCCGTGATTTGTAACATATGATCGGTGGTCGTTTCTCCTCCCTTAGAACCAATTGTCACGCAAGACTGCCGCTGCTTTCATATGGTCGTTGTTAAATCTCCTTTTTAAAATCTCCTCCGACTCGCTTTCTTCTATTTTCATGGCTATGATTACCACCAGTAGTGGTTACCATTTTTGTCCGCTTGCTTTCTTTCTCCGCCGGTTATCATTATTCGCTGACCGCTATCTCCGGTACGATCCCGGGTCAGGGTCCTCAACCGACCGTATTTCGTATCTCGCCTAATAATTGAGCCCTCATTTACAACATCCGAATAGAGAGAAAATTTATGAGAAATGAGATATCGACGTATCTAAGGTTTCAAACCTCTAAGAAACATCCGCCATATACGCTCCTCATTCTCCACCAAATGAGGTGCAAACTCGATAACTCGCAAACTTTGCCTCGCATCGAGACACCGCCATGTTGTTTTGCTCTAATCTGATGAACTCCACTTCCTTCATACGACGAACACTTTCGTGAAAGTATTTGTCATTAAATAGTTCAAAACGCTTCCCAAGACATGCCGAAAGCGGCCGGATGGGTACGCTTCACGCACTCCCACCAAGAGTCCGCCTCGCCACTTTAACATAAAGGTGGCGAATGGAACCTTCTGTTCTCCGCAGTGCATCCCAAGACATCGAATATCTTGTAATTTGTTTGACCCATGTTTCCGCCATGATCGGATCCGCTTTCCCTTAAATTCGTGGTCCCAACTCTTTGAACTGCTTGGCGCGACAACCCGTGAATTGCTATCATTTCCTCCTCAGATTTTGAACACGAAGTCTCCTCGTCTCGATTTTGCATGAATCGCAAAAAACTTCTAAACATCCCCTCGCTCATCATCTCGCTTCAATGGTGTTGTTCACAGGAGGAACATTGCCACTGCTGTACGCTCTCCTCGCTGGTGAGTACAGCATCTCCACTGGGCCTCATTTCCATTGTTAATATTCTCAATGACATTCTCAAATACCGCCATAAAACAAGGGTTAATTAAGGAAATCAATATATCACATAATATCCCTATATACCGACCAACTAACAAATAAGCTTAGGTAGGACACACTAGCGAAGGATTTACTCGCCTCTCCTCCTAGTTCTATTCCCGATCTCCGCCAGAGATCATATCCCTAAGCTCGATACCAATCGCGACGCCCCAAAAAATAGGTATACATCACCCATTCTCGAGTTGTCAATACATGGTACGTAAACAACTACAACTTTATTATTACAACAAGAAAACTGTGAGTTTGAATACAAATATTATCTTCTAGACAATATCTATACTCAAATAAATCCTCATCACATTTATCGATACATTATTTTACAAAAATGGTGAGGACTACTAAACAATCCTTTCTAAAACCTTCATTCCATACCCCGACTCGCATTTCTCGCTATATTCTCGCCTCGAGAAAAAATGGAACAAAAGGAAAAGGGTGAGCTCAACTAGCTCAAGAAAGAATATTATGACTAAGATAATATACAACAAATTATCGTTAGTCTTCAACAGGAAAAATATAATAGAATACAATAGACAACAAATTTTAAATCAATATTCGCAATGAAATAATAATTCATTAGAAGAGTTAAGTAGAGAATGCAAACTACTATCTTCTATGTATGAATTTAAAAGTTCATCGCTCATCTTTTATCCCCGTAACATCAATCAATATACATCCGAATCAAATATTCATCTTTGCACTACAGCCAAAGATATTCATCACCGGTCATGTTCATTTAAACACTGCTCATCTTTGCACTACGGCCAAAGATATTCTTCAGAATCATTCATCTTTGTACTACTGTGCCAAAGATATTCTTAAGAAATCATTCATCTTTGCACTACAGCCAAAGATATTCCATAATATCATCATTTAAGACCGAGGATGATGAAAATATATTTTTTTAAAGAAACGAATCCAAAGGAAACAAAATGACAAGGATTAAGGATTAAGGATTCGTATTTGGTTTTATCCACGCCCAAAAATACCTCAAAAATAATCATAGTGGTTTAAAATTCAAGAATGATCAAAACATGGATACAATCGTAGTTAGTATCCGTAATAGATGTTTTGACTTAAAAGAAGAAATTTTATTTTTCTATGAATAATATCAGAGATATCGTGAATAGGTCAGATATGTGAATAAAGGCCGATACGTGAATAAGAACTCCGACACCAAAAGATAGAAATTCCACAAAAACATCTTCACGCTTCATGAATAGTAACTCGTGAATAAGAACTCGTGAATAAGAACTCGTGAATAAGAATCTCATGAATAATAACTCGTGAATAAGAACTCATGAATATTAACCCATGAATAGTAACCCCGATATGAAAAAGTTCCAAATTTGATAAAAACTTCAAATCAATATTTCAAAGATAATGATATTGAAGAAATAATATCATTACAAAAAAAAATAATATCCCTTACCTCGAAAGATCAAGATTTCTAAAATGTAATACCGTATAAGTCTCAAGGAACTTGCAACGCCTAGCAATACTCAAAGTATACTCAAAATACTCACAAGAATACGCTTGATAATATAGAGAGAGAAAAACTTCAGCCGTGTGTGATTTTCAATTCTAACCTAAGACCCTATTTATAGAAAACGCTAGAACACCAAAGCGTAAAATTTAATAAAATAATAATATTTCTTAAAAATATTCAAGCCCACCTTAGAAATCTGATTTCAGATCATTTATAACATATGTGAGCCACTCAATTACAACAAAAAACGTTTTTCTTACAAAAAAATATTTTAAACTCCCAAAAATCAATTATTTTGAGCTTCTAACTTCAATAATTCATAATAAATAGCCCTTTCATCAGAAAATTCGAATCTCATGAGTTTTTATAGGAATTTCAATTCTCTACAACTTTGCGTAAGAAAGTTTTTCCAAATTCCAAATAGAAATTGACCAAATCCACAAACCAAGCATTTTACAAAGCTATAATCAAATTTCAAATAATAAATGGGGTCCAATTTATGTTTAACATGTTTTAAACATTTTATTGCAACAAAAAAATACTCTTCCTCCTCGTATACTCATATATCCCACATTCGTTGTAAAATATCACCATTAATATATTATTAAAATAATATATTTAAATGAATTATTTTATCGTAAAAGATAAAATATTAATTTTCAACAATTGTCATTTTAAAAATTTTCTCCATCTATATCCACATAAAATCAATATTTTCCTCATCATATAAATCAATAATTAATTATTCACAAATAATATTACGTAATCACAATATCGACAACCGTGCAGCTCCTGAAAGAGGGGGCTTTCCAATAAGAATTTCTTCTTCATCAAGCGCAATTAGGTGACCAAACCTCTCCTTAGATGTAACTTTCTAGACATTGCCAATAATGTTATCTAATAATATTATTCGTATAATATGAATTATTGCTTCGATAATGAAAAATACTGCGTAATGACAATTATCAAAACAACAAAGAATATAAAATATCAACGCAAAGAATTATTAACTCAATAAAATACTAAATAAAGAATTACCAGAACCATTATCGAGTAGTGCCTTCTTCACGTAAGAATCAATAATTGGTGCAATACCGTGCACTGCTCAACAACGCCATATTAGTGTGTTTTAACCAACGGGTATTCCAACAAGATTAATTGTGAATAACTACGCCAAGTGCTATTTTAAAACAACTTATATTTGTCGCTTTCTTCATCCAATCGCTTTCAGCTATGGGTCACACATGGTCATGGCTTACTGTCGCATTTAATATTCCCCGACAAAGATTTAATATATTCCACGACCAAACGAATATTCCCCGATTTATAATGAATATTTTATAACCACTTGCTTATTTTGAAATATTTGCAGATTTAACCCTTAACTATCCACATTAATCAAATCAACCCTTACTATTTCAAAATAATAAATAAAGGAAATTCCTTTTATTTAAAAATTTTGGGTCTTACAGTGTGATATACACGCATTAAACTACAAGTGTGATAGTCTAGCATGTGTGGTGATGAAAATGAAAAAAAAAACGAAGTTGATATAAAATAGTTAGATGTCTATAAAGACATTATAAAGGATAATAAGATAAAGTAAGGTCTTAGAATAAATTTGACCATGAGATTGAGTATTGATTTTATTTATTATCAATCTCACATACGATTATAGGTTGTGCAAGGACGCCAAGTATTAGTGTGTTGGTAAAAGCGCCAGAAGGCAAGTCTTTCAGTTCCTTTTTGCTATGTGAACTTGATGATGAACTGCTTTAAAATTTTAGTATATGATGTATTGTATATATCAAAAGTATGAAATGTGAAAGTCAATCTATGACTATGATGATTGAACTATGAATGTTGATTGAGTAAGGAACTCAATCTTTATAGTTGTTATGTGAACTACAACATGTATGCTATGTTTGTTTATGATTATTCTTGTATGTTGAGCATGTTATTATGTGCTACGTGATGCATGAAAACTGTTAGATTTTGTTGAGCTATCGAGCTCATTCTTGCAAATAACCATCTTTGCAGATTCAAGAATTGAAGGTAACGCTATGTGCTACTTTTTTGTTATGGATCAAAAGTGATATATGAAGATTTAATATCCTAGCTAAGTTGTTATTCTTGTAAACCATGTCTAATGTTTCGAATAATGTATTAATCTTGAATTGTAATATTGTTTTGTGAATGTAAACTATTATAGTATTAAAATGATTCTGAGATATTTAGATGTAAAGGTTGAAGGTTTTAGGAACGATGATAGTTTGTAATAGAAAATTTTAATTATTCTGCAAATTTCAATGGTTGTATTACCGTTTAATGATGTAAAATTTGAGGTTGAATGTATTATTAATGACTGAAATCGAGAATTAAATTGTATAAATTTTGGGGTCGTTACAGCCTAGAAACATGATGAACATGTCTGACAGTGATTTCAAAGATTTATATCTTGCTCATAAGTTATGATCTGACCCCAATTTTGATTTACACTTGTAGTATTACATCAATACTACAAGATCAAAGTTATAGCTAGCCTAGAAACACTACACATAACGAATTAATCTTGGTCAAAAGAGGTACCCTTGACCATTAACTGTCAGTGTTCTTGAGCCTCAAGAACACCTATCACGACAGAATTTGTCGCTAAAGCCTTTAGCGACGGATTTAATTATTTTTGTTTTATAATTTCTGAAAAATACATTAAAAATAGAAATAAATTCCTAAAAATTATAAAATCAATTTTAAAAATTATTTTAAGTTATAAAAATTAACTTTTAAGAATTTGACATATTTTTCATAAATATTAATATTTATTTGGATATTATTGGTATTTAAATTATTTAATAAATGCATTAAATAAATTAATTTAAATAATAATAATGCATTTAATAATATTTTAAGTTATAAAACATAACTTTTAATATTTTAAAATAAGTTTCATTAATTATTAAATATTAATGATATTAGATTTATTGAGTAATTATATTAAATAAATTAATTAAAAATAATTTTAATATTATAAAAATCATTTTAAATGAAAATAAATAGTTGAAAAGTATTTTAAGTTATAAAATATAACTTTTGATATTTAAAAGTAAATTTCATTAATAATTAAATATTAATGATATTAAGTTTATTTAATAATTATATTAAATAAATAGTTTAAAATAGTTTTATTGAATTAAAATCATTCAAAAAGGAAATAAATGAATTAAAAATATTTTAAGTTATAATCGATGACTTTTAATATTTTGATAAATAATAAATTAATATTCTAATATTAATGGTAATTATTTAAAAATAATTTTAAATGTTTTAAAAATCATTTAAGGGTAATATTAATACTTTAAAAATATTTTGAGTTATTATAAATAACTTTAATATTTTGGAAATAGTTTCATTAATAGTTTAATATTAATTAAATATTAATTATAATAGAATTAATTAATATTTAAATCATTTAATAATGATTTTAGTGTTTGAAAATTCATGATAAAGTATAATAATTATTTAAAAATTATTATAAGGCTATGAAAAATAATATGATTGATATTTAAAATATCTAAACGAATATTAAACTACACAATAGAGTCTTAGACTCGATATTTACCCGATAAAGTCGTCGGTACACCAAAATATTTCAGAAATTAATCTAGACTTAGATAAATTGACTAGATATTTGTTGTTAGTGAATCAATAACTGTTAAACATATGTGACAATGTGATTAGGTTATGTGCTGACTACAGTTAGCAGTACTATGTGATATGATATATTATTCTAATTGAACGAATAATCTTATTACTGATAGGTCGCTGTATAAAAGATTAATCTAAGTTGCGTTATTGTAAGCAGCAGCTCAGGCAAGTATCCTACTTTTGTGTTTACTTTATACAATGGACATGAGTAAGAAAGTTTTAGAATTATATTATTATTGTGCCAGATTATTAACTCTATTATTATTGATTATGTATCCAATCTTTGTATTCATACAAGTTCTTACATTATCCGATCATTGTATTATTATATAATTCGGATATTTATTCTGCTCATTAATTCAGTATATATGGTTGAATAGTGTCCCCACTTGGATAACCATTGTATTAATCATATGTTGATACATACTTATTGATTTCAAGTATGTATATCGTTGACTTAAAAGTCGCTCTAAGCTATTTGATTCACTAGACATAACAATATTATTGAACAAGATAGAACGTTATTGTATCCAACCAGATTGTTTTGGTTCGGATTCCCGACTAAGTATGAACATCCCGAATATGGAAAAACTTTTGTGCACCAAAGGTGGATAGAGTGAACGATAATATCGTTCTTGCATGTAGTATTGATCAATACAGGCATAATCTGGCCGATCACCCCCGTGCCTGTAAGTTATAACGGTTTATAGATGAATTTCTGTTTAACCTTTTCAAAAATAGAAAACAATGTTCATAGTACGTTGAATGATCTCCAGTTATAGTCAATACGTAGTATAAAAAATTTCATATGAAAGTGATATGTTGTTATTATTGGTTCAAATTTTACTTCACAACCAAGTGATTCGTTGTAGAAGTGTCTTTCAAAGAAAAAATTTAATTCTTTCAGCTAATATATATTGTTGTTTTTACTTGTTGGGCAATCAAATGCTCATTCTTGCTTTAAATTTAAATGTTTTCAGTTAAGTATGATCAACCCGAAGGCTCAACCAAGAACAAGGGGAAAGGAAAGTTGTTCGGATGAGATTTATAATATGTTATGTAATAGTTATAGCTTATTAAGACAATAATACTTATTATCTATGATGTAATGAATGTTTAAAGGTCTCATACCTGGGAGTTAGACTTTGATATATGTAAATTAAGTTTGATATTTATATTATTGTTATTATTATTAGTATTATTCCGCTCATAGAAATAGTATCGTGAAACACCGAGTTCGGGTTTCAAGTACCCAGATTTGGGGGCGTCACATTAGTACGATGAATATCGTTCTATAACATAGAAATGTTGGAACATCGTAGTATTTTAACTACGTAAAGGAATTAAAGTGTTTGAATTTCCAAGACGAAAAAAAAGCTTTCTGAAAAACACTATTCATCGATTTCCGCTCAGGAATTATTTTTGAACGTCCGAGAAATACGTAACGTTAGAATATCGAGGTGAGAGATATTATGTAATAATAATTCAAGTATGGAAAACGCAATATTTCGCATGCAAACTTAAAATTAAGAACATTAAGGATTAAAGTCTAATGAAATGAACTTGTGGAATCTTGTATGAAGTGCAAGTCCACTAGGCTTTAAGGGACAAGCCCAAGTTGTAGGAATGTTTAGCCCAAGAGTTGGTTAATATGAAGCCCAAACTAATTTAATGCAAGCCTAAAGATAAGATAAGCAATTTAAAACCTAAGCCCATGTAATGATCCAATGGGCTAGCTTGATCCATGGGGCAACCCATGGGTGATCTTGATGTCCAAGCTTTAGATAATTGTTGTGGTGACCAATAAACAAGTGTAATGACCAAGAAAATGTTGTGGTTAGCAAGTAAACTTAGGGATTAAGTAAGTGAATAGTAAGGAGGTTTGTTAAGGAGGTGGGATGTCCTAATGACCAATGTACCCTAACTTAGAAAGCCTATAAATAGAGGAGAAGCTTGCTCATTATTTTCTTGTTCAAAATATCCAACAACTTTCCTTATAAAGTAACTTAATTGGTAGAGAGAGTAAGCACAAATAGGTCACACTTCCATTATTAGATTTTCAAGAAGGAGGAAGCTAGTTCATCAAGGGTAAGACTATTGTCCTATATTCTTCCATCTCTCCCATGATAGCTTGATAGAGAAGTGATGGTCATGTATGCTAAGAAATCATAAGAAGTGAATAAGCAATGGACGTAAGCCGTATAAGTAATGAATAAGTAATTCAAACCTAGATAATTTATAAACTTATGAAGAACAATGATGAACTTGTCATATGTTTACCTTAAGAAGATAGTATGATTGATAAGATGTAAGAATGTTACTTAAAGGACTTAAATCAATAATAAGTCATAAGGAATGAAATCTTGTAAGTTATAATTTGTTAAGTTATGAACTTATGAGGAATAAGCCATAACCGAATTTAAAGATAAGTTGTTGTAATATGTAGGTTAAGATGTATAGTTAATGAATTGAATCCATTTGAAATGATGAACAAATCGTTGGTATCGAAGTTTTGTCGGAATTCACACGATTGGACGATAATCGTCGAATTCGTGAAATTCTCGGAATGGAGGTCGGATTTTGTGTTTGAGCTCAGAAATGTTGGTTTGCTATGGAGTCAAGTCTTATTTGGCATTATAGAGTTGCTGACTCAAAAATGACCGGATTCTAACTTAGAACGAAGAAACAAGCATTGAACGTTCACGAATGGTTATCGTTTTTGTTAAAAATAGACTAATAGGTAATTTGTGAACTGTAGGCTCTTGAATGAGCCAATTCGGACTTATAACGAAGAAGTTACGAGCCCGAGAGTTTCACAAAAATTGAAAAGCTGTAAAAAAATTTGGTTCACAGAATCAGCCATGGCTAAATTTCAAGCAAATAGGTGTGCCCATAGTCAATGAAACATGGTCGGATGAAGTCATGATTCATCGAAGTTTGGCCATGCCATGCCAAGTCCGGGTTCTCTAGCACTAGTACATGGCGCTGCCAAGACGCAAGACAGAGAAGGAATTACAAGCGCCGTGAGCGCTGCACCTAGGGTTTGCATATTGAGGATTGCTTATGAAGATAAAAAGAAAGAAAGCTAAATAAACATGAAGTAACATTGGTAATATATTGTTAAAACCTTAAGTATGATCACTTAGGGTTGAAGTAACGCAATTGCACATGAATATAAGAACGACATAATGGAAAGCCGAAACCAATAATAACAAATCTAATACGTAATTAGATTGAGAAGAAGGGTAAGATTCTTTAGGAACTATGTATGTTATTCATGACCTAATGTTCTATGTGATGTTATCATCTACTGTAGAGACCTTAAGGACTTAAAGTGCACGTGTTATAACGGTAGCAGACGCTAAAGGCAAGTATTCTAACCCTTGTTTCAGTTTAATCTGGATAAGCTTTGTGATTCATGTATTCTTACGTTTGAGTTAATGTCTGATGAAGTCAATGCCAATTCTTTCGGCTAGACTTACGATATGTAGGATTTCTTATAAGCCATCAAAGTATTGTTAAGGATTTACCAAACTAATATTGGTGTGGCTTTCAAAGGAGACAGAGTATGCTAAATTATTTTGTCGTCAAACGACAGGCACGTGAGGTTGCCACAACTTAAACGTACACACGTTTAATGAATGTAGTGTTGATCAACATAGAGTACTATAGGTTGATCACCTAGACGTGCTCGTAAGCTATGCCGGACTTACGGACTTTGTGCCGGGATGTCCTTTTCAAAGAACTTATGAAATGCTCATGGTCTTGGACCGGAATTGATGTTTTACTGAATATTGTTATTGTAAAATGTTTTGAATGAAAGGAAGTGCTATTTTGAATTATCGATAGTACTTTGTAACTATTGTTCAGTTATTGAAGATATACAATTCCTATGTCTCAAGCATGCTATTTTACTAGAATTGTTGTACTTATTGAGCTAGTTAAGCTCACTCTTGCTTGAACCATATGAATGCAGCTAAGATTGAACGAATTGACGGATCCGGTAAGGATAAAGGGAAGGCTAAGGCGAACCCGTAGATTACTTATGTAATAGTATAGGTTTGTAATAATAATATTTGATATTATAACAAGGACAAATGTAACGGTTATAAAGAACCTTGGGAAATGTTAATATTATTTTGAATATATATAAGACATATTCGTTCTTTTGAGAAATTTCAATTGAATGTTTGTGTGAATTATAGTACCGTGTAGCACCATCTGGCGGGTTGGAAGATACCCGGATTTGGGGGCGTCACAATTGTTAGTTCCCAGTACACACACAATAGATCTAAAAGGGGGTGTTGAATAGATCCTTTTTAATTTTAAATACTTTTCTCATTTATTTTGTATTGCTAATGACTTAGCATATGACAAATATAAGAATCTTTTCAAGCATAATGGAATAAGTAAAAGATCCCCTTCATTGATATATTCATGAACATACATATATTGTTCGTAGAGTTAGTTTAGTTGTTAGCGGTTAATATATACATAGCATTTATAGCAGTTAGGTACATAATATAAATAACAGAAAGCAAATGACTGAATGTAAAAGATGCAAGGGATTTTAAGTAGTTCGGATACTCAAGCTCCTAATCCACTCTTCTACTTTAACTAGCAGGATTTCCACTAAGGAAGGGCAGCACCCTGAATCACTAATATTCCTTCAAGGCCAGCAGCCTTGGAACTCTAGTTCACTAAGAACTCTTCAAACCCATCAGGCTTGGAACTTCATTTAGTCCCTCCGGACAAGGACCCCTCAGGCCCTGAAAACTTGTTGTTGTCATTGTTGTTATTGGTGCCTTGCTGCTAAGATGTCTTTAAACTTGAATATCTTCTGTACTTAGCAGCTTGGCGTGGTCCTCTTTACATTCTGCATGGAGTCTGGACCACCTCTTCTCTGGTGCAGCTGATCTTCATTCTTTTCTGATCATCTTCATCCGATGTCAGCTGTGCACCATCACCATTTAGGTTTGTTAAGTGTTTGATCTTTTGGTAGACTTCGTCTGGCACTTAGCATTCCCTGAACCCTTCTTGAATGGTTTGCAAACATGGTTCTGTATCTGTTCTGTTTCAGCTTTTGGTTCATAGTGATTCGTAGAGTGGCTCTCTGGATCTTCTTTGTGCTCTGCCACCTTTCTGAATGCTATCTTCTTGGCCTTCTCGGCTCTCAGCTTAGCTGCTATCTTCTTGGCCTTCTCGGCTATCAGCTTAGCTTCCATCTTCAATGGCATTCTCATCCCTGTTGAGTGAAGCTTTAGTATGTTTAAGTCCTTCTTTAAATCTACTTCACTTCCACCTTCGTAGTCTCATTGTCATTGAGACTTGGTCTATTTAGCTCTGGTGGAACTCGTAGAATCAATAATGTAGCATTCCAATAACTCTACGATCCTTCAACTCAGCAACACTTGATCTTTGAAGCTCTGGATGAAATATACTCCTTCCCAATCTTTCTGTTGGAATATAGCCATTGAAGGTTATTTGAATTGCTTCGCAGATCTCGAGTTATTTGATGTAGACTACAGATGTGATGTAACATCCCCTTTTTCATCTTTCTGACACTGTAGTCTACTGTTTCACCTACCCCGTCAGAGATGTCACTTTGATGTCTCGGGCAAGTAGTCATCTTTATTTCTCCTTTCTGACTTCTCGATTAGAACGTCAGGAGCTGTCCTTTTGCATCAATGTTCTCAACTAGCAATGTTCGAATATCAGTCTTCAGATTGAACCGTTGCCAATGCTTCAATCTTCAGATGACCGAACTCTATAATTCTGATGCAGATGTTCTTGGACCTGATCGTAGTGTGTCTTGTTGAATGTTTCTCATTGACAGGTTGAGACAACACTACGATCCCGAAGAGGTGTTCATTTGATCTTCAAGGTAGAACACATATTCCTTCTCTTGTGCAGTGCTTCAACACTTCTGTTTGCCTTGACTGATCTCAGGAACTGATAGATTGAATTCTTGTTCTGGCCTCTTCTGAATAGCAAGACACATCAGATTTATGGCATGCCCAACTCGCTTTCTCCTTGTGATCTCTCGTTCACTTATCATCAATAGACTAACCCATGCTTAATCACTTTAGCCTTGTTCTTCAAAAGCTGGCCAGTATCTATGTGTATACTTCATTAGTTCCTGCTTTGTTTGACAAATACTACGATCTTGGTTGACCCCAAGATCGTTGTTTTCTATTCTCTTGACAGCTACTGCACTTGCTGACTTTCCTTAGTCAGTCACTTTTATTGAAGTCTTCTTCTGATCAACTTGTGGAAGACTTCATCTTAAATGGCTTCACAACTCAATCTGGATGTTGATTGGGTTGGTGATTGGGTCTTCTGTTAGCTTGCAAGCCATTCGTTGAGTGCTCTCTGGTTTCTTTCAGGTGGAATGTATCTTTGTAACTCAGACCAGAGGCTTCATACTTTGGATATTCTGGGAGTGCTCATTTGTGGAGAATCGTGTTTACTCTACGATTCTGCATTGGCTTTTTGAGCACCTCTAATGAAGCCTTAGTTCTGCACTCTATGATTTAGCTTTGGTTCTACAAACACTATGACTCCGAGATCAGATGTTGACACTCTACGATTTTTGTCCTTAAGCTTGTTGTCTTCATCTGATCTGGCTCGACTAAGATCTCTGCCTCTGATATGATCAGTAGACTCTACAACTCTGAGTGTGGTCTACGATTCTTGACTTGGCTTTGGCATATGCTCGTTCAGCTCTTAGACAAGCTGACTCTACAATTTTGAACATGACTTCCTCAGCAGACTACGGCTCCGAGAAGTTCTTCTTGACACACTACGATCCTTCCTCGTCTCTCCTGGCAGTCTACGAACTCCGAGATCTACTATCTTCCAGACTACGATTCTGACTGGATTGTTCTCGAGTTTTCCTTGACTCACTTGCCAGACTACGATTTCTGGTGCAGTGCTCGACGATCAGACAAGCCTATCTACAACATTATAAGATCAACATAACAAGCTTGATATTTCTATATTTATAGTCCTTGTACATCATTTCTTTTCAAGGACTTAACAAAGTTATTTTGCTTATGTAGGATCAACCTAACATATTTGATCAATTTATTCTAAGTCCTTGTACATATATTCCTATTATCTATCAAAGGACTTTACAGCTTTTCTTAATGCAAGCATACTTGCATATTCATTCATTTATATTATAATTAAATCATATATAAATGGAAATATCATTCACATGCATATTCCTAACAATTTATATTATATCAATGTAAATTATTCTATTATTCCGTTGTTGACGATTTAGTATAATATTAGAATTAGCACGTGATGAACCAAAATCGAGATATGAGTATCTAAATTTGGGGGCGTCACAGCATCCCTCGGGGTTATCTCTGAGGTTAGAACTAAGTATCCCGGGGTTGTTTTCGGGATTGAAAATGAGTCTCTCGGGGTTATCTCCGAGGTTGAAAACTGGATCTCCCGGGGTTGTCTCCGGGGTTGAACTGACATGACTTCCAGGGTTATCTCTGGAAGACGATTTTGCCCTCCTGTAGGGTTAGTAACAGGAATGCAAAATTTCAAGTGTCTAAAGTTTGTACTTGGTTAATCATTAGAGATAATTCCTCGTGGGTTTGACAACTCTCTTATCATTATATTATTTGTTGACCGTGTATACTTACGCGTGTTTATCGGTTGTGAAATTGAATAACAAATTTTTGGCGCCGTTGCTGGGGAATTATTTTTCTAATGCTTTACCAATATTAATTTTAATCGAATTGATATTATTTTAAACTTGTTTTTCTATTTAATTAAAGTCGGGTCGAAGACTATAAACCAAGCGCTTGTTGGGAGGCAACCCAAAGTGTAAAGTTTTGACGATTGGTACAGACTCAGGGAAGTCCTCAGTTTTAATTTTATCCATCTTTACATTGAGGACAATGTTTGTCTTAAGTTTGGGGGTACTCGTGATATTCTTGGTACTTGAGTTAGTATTATGTTATTATGTTAGTTATTTTGATGTTATTATGTTTAGTTGTACATATTAGTTAAAATTTTTGAAAATTTGGAAATTTTCCATTTTATGTTATATTTTAGCAAATAGTAGACGTCGATTACGAAAGGAGACAACTGATAAATGATCACGGAAGTCCTTTGCATTGAATTCTTTTATTGCGTTTAGTAAGGTCATTGTCAGTTTCAAGTTTAGGGGTCTTCTACATTTTGTTTTGATATGTTTTGTTTTATTGTGTTTTTTATGGGTTTAATTGCATTTCTGGTATAGGTTGTCTCTTGAGCATTGATTTAATTTGAATTGAGCTATAATATATGATCAGGTAAATGATTGTTAAGGTAATAACTCATGAAAAATGGATAAATGTTGCTTAGTTTGGGTGATTGACTTATTGTTGGTTATTGCTTTGCTTATGACTCCTACTTTTGAGCACTCATTCATTTGTAATGAACTAGTTGTATACTTAGAGAAGGCTTATATGACCGAATGCTTGTGGCAGATATCAATAAGCTCTAGAACTCGTTTAAACATCACTCGAAGCAATATAATTAAGTTTGATTAATTGGTCATATGGTGGGATAAGATGGAGCGTAAAACGCATTCACTCATAAACACATACTTAAGGGAGATAAAGCGTAAAACGCACTCACCTATAAAAAAAAGGAAGAAATAAAAATAAATCAAAAATCTTGCGGTGGGTTAAGATGGAGCGTAAAATGCACTCGTCCATAAAAGCAGACTTAGAGTAAGATGGAGCATAAAATGCACTCACCTAAGAGTCTTTTGATCTCAAATTTTTGGAATGTTTGTTTTATCTACAATTACGGTGAGTGATGTGTTAAGCATGTAGTTTTTGAAGTTTATTTCTTTCATAAGGTAATATGGTTGCATAAGTCAATCCGAGCTATAATTGGTTTAGTGAAAATGGATACACATATATATGGAAAGGATCTAAAGCGTATGACTAACAAGTAAGTTAAAATACTAGACGTTGTGACATTTTGAAAGTTTTCTAGAGTTATCATGTTTTGACATCTTTAAGGTCATTGTTCAAATTTATTGATTCATTGCTCAAGTAGTTGATTGTTAGAATTTATTTTTATAGCTCTTATTCTTAGTGTTGTGCTTGAGGACAAGCAAGGATTCAAGTTTGGGGGTATTTGATGAGTGGTTTTTATACCTAAGTATTGAGTACTTTTTACCTTGATAATTTGTAGGTCTTAAGGTATTTCATTTGATTTATGTGTGTGTTTAGCTTATTGTTGTATAATGTGGTTTTATATTGTTTTTGTATTAGTTTTATGTGTTTTTACTTTGTTTTGTAGGAATTGGAATAAGTGTCACTTGGATCGACGTTTGGGGTTGTTAGATTCGCATTTTTAGCTTGCCATTTGCATAACAGTCACTTCAAGGTGAATTTGAGCATTGCGCCAGCCATTATTTCGAAGAACTCAAAGAATGAAAGTTGTAGATCTACGTCTCCTCTTTTCGGATAATCTTAAATCGCCTCAATTGTAGTTTGGATGAAGAAGTTATGGCTATTTTTCCAATAGATATCAAAGCTGAAAATTCCATATTTTTCCCATGTCTTAAAATACCTTTCTTAGTGTATTTTCTACAAGCATAATACTGCTCGTTTTCAAATCAAGGCGCATAAATACCATCATAGATTTTTGATAGATTTCAGTTGTTAATTGCACAACCTAATGATCCAATGAACCTATCTTTCATTCTAACTTGCAACCTAGAGAGAGAAAAGAAAGAGGAGGTGTT
This sequence comes from Panax quinquefolius, assembly GCA_020205615.1. Lineage (NCBI taxonomy): Eukaryota > Viridiplantae > Streptophyta > Magnoliopsida > Apiales > Araliaceae > Panax > Panax quinquefolius. The sequence goes on from CM035166.1 coordinate 21,067,781, forward strand.
GGGTAAAAACTAGTTACGCACAACACGTAAGTATACGTGGTCAACAAGTAATAAAGTGATAAGTCAAGTATCGTTCCCACAGAGATTAACAAGAAATTAACCCTCACAATTACTAATTTCCTATTAATCCAAATTTTATTAAAATAACCAATTTAAGAATTATAACTAAAAATATTAAAAATATTAAGATTACCAAACAATCAACAATTCCTAAAAACTGAATTTTCAAACAAATATTGGAGAATTAGGCTTACAACTTCACTCTAAGCATCACTTTGATTATTACACCCTATTCTAGTTTAATTCATTGTCCCAGTTTATTAATAAAGAATACTCAAGTAGAACTAGCCACATTTCGATGCACTAATACCGTATTAACTCAAATCCATAAATTAGATAGAATTAAGTTAAACACCTTAATCAACTAACTCACTATATCTCTATGTGAATTACAATCAAAGAAGGTTTAAGTTCAAGTTCTCTATCTGATTACATGCGATGTTAAGCATATCTCTACCCTAACATAAATCAAGATTCCATTCAATCACAGAATTAAAGAACACATGCTATATTGACTAAGTTTAGACTCGTATTTCATCTCTCGAGTTCATACAAGTCCATATAAAATTGATGATCAAGCAATTTATAGATTCAAGCACAAATCAATATAGATAAACCGAAAGATACCTTATTAAACTAAAAATCAAAGTTACATAATCATCATTTAACCCAAAGATCCGTTATAAACCTAATAAAGAATTTAGTTCATAATTAATGAATTAAAAACTGAATAAATAAAAGAAATCATCATCCTGATTTCACAAATTTAAATTAAAGAAGAATAGTAATACACCACCCTTCTTGCCCTTCAAATCGGCAATCTTCGTGAAATCACTTCCCTTCTTTGTTCCGCCAAACTCTTGCTTTTCAATTCTAGCTCCCTATTGTCTGCTTAAGTCTCCAACACTTAGCATAAGTTAATTCACTTCAGCTCCATCACCACCAATTCTAATCCATCTCAAACTCATCATATAGGAATTCTAATAGAAATCAAACTCATACTCAAGCCCAACAAGTTTTAGACATAGAATCCCAATTAACATGAAATAACCTCCTTGTCAACTCCTAATATAAGCATATTACATAATGAAGTTGTATCTCCCAACACGACTCAAGTTCCAGTAGATAAAATAAAAGCACAGCTGGACCCGTCCGACCGGCGCGCCCCGCGCCGCTTTACTTATCATCATGGCACGCCACGCTCCGATCATGCAGAATGTTTAGATTGGCTCGAATTTTCTTCCAATGCTAGCATTTTGATATGCTCACTTAATATCCTAAAATAAGAACAAAAACCCATCAAAAGCAACATGAAACATTCAAAAACTAACAATATAACAAGCTAAATAAAGATAAATTGTAGGTTAAAAACCTACTCATCAAATTCCCCCAAACTTGAAACATTGCTTGTCCTCAAGCAAACAATATGCAATGCAACTAACTATGCTAAAACTACGAATCCAGTATTAAGATAGTACATAGTCTACTCAAACAACCTCAGAGAAATTAAACAAACACAACAATACTTCATACCAAAAACTAATCCATAAATCCCATCAATCCTCGCATCTTAACATGTTATCATTGGTATAGTGTGTGTGTGTGTGTGTGTGTATGTGTGTGTTCAACATCCCTGCTAACTGATGTAAATTCAAATTTAATACATAATAAGTCTCTTAGAAGGCATCATACAGCGTAAACTCAAAAACTTCAAAAATAGACAAGATTCAACTAAAATCAACATTCACCAAACTTAGGGGTCCAAATAGGATACTCATGTTTTTTTTTCATTAACTAGGGCTCTTTGCTCTTTTTCCCGTTTTATTCTTTTTTTTTAGATAGATGGATAGTGAGTGTGTTTTACGCTCCATCTCACGCCTGTGTTTATGGGGAGTGCATTTCATGCTTCTTCTCGACCCACCACAGGACTCAATTTATTCAACTCAATATCTTTTCTTTTTACAAAAGCTTATATACCCCACTTTTCCCCCCAAACTTAGGTTCTTGCCTAATTCTTCGTCTTCACTGTCTATCCTTGTCATTCTCTTATTTAAACTAGCATTATCCTTTAGAGGTCTTTTATGTATCAATATGAACTAAATCTATAAACATAGGTGTTATTTCGTGCTAACCTTATTATACCAGTTTCAAACAAGCAAAAGATCCAATTCATAACAAAAATGTACATCAAATTTCTAATATTTGGTATTGTTCTAGTCTACATAATTCCAATCTCATCATTGGCCAAGAATAAACTTTTACTATCTAATAATTGGATTCATACAATTTAAACTACATGCAAATTATATTATTTTTTTTTATGTATTTAACTAAAAAAACTAACTAACTAACATGATTTTTAAATCTTCACAAATTAACTAGGCAGAAACATAACCCCCCCCCCCCCAAAACTTAAAGCAAGTAATGTGCCCATTACGACAAAATAGAACAATTAAAAACATGAGGACTTCCCTGAAAGACGAGTCACTGCTCATTGTCGTCCGAAGGAGGGTATGCTAGAAGGACAGGAGGAACAGGCATGGCCACTGAATTGGCATTGGGATTGCAGCGAGAAAATGCATCAGCAAGTGTGTTGAAAGCATTTGTATTATACTGATGCATCAAATCTTGACATTGAGCGAACCACAAAAATTGATTCATTGAACCACGAGGTGGTTGCTCTTCCCTTGGTGCAGCTGCAACTGGGGGTGAGGGTTGGTGAATCATAATATAACTTTCTCCTCTTGGATGAGATCTTGCCCCCTCCCATGCCTTGTACTTTTCAATTGTAGCATGGTCGATTATAGCCATTGGTTGTTGAATAGGTTCAAAAGGATGCCACTGGACCCCAGCTTTGCGGCACAAATCAGTAATGAGGAATCCATGTAGAAGAACTCACGTAATAGTTCCCTGTAGCAGCCAATCAATGGACTCCTGAATACAATCACCCACATCAACATTGCAGAACACAATGGAATTATTCACACGGTAATGGTGGTGAACAATCCCATATAATACTCGTGCCATTTCCTTAGTTACATCATTCTGGTGGCGTGTGGGCATTAAACGGGCACAAAGGAATGCATACCATTCTTTGCCATACCGACTCAGTGCTGAGTGAGGAAAACTTATCTTTTCATTCGTACCGGCTCGAGTCACCCATTTAGTTTTCGGTTTGCACAATCTTACAATCAACTCATCCAGATCGGGCAAACCATCTTCATATCATTCAGTATTTGGTGTTTCTAGCCCAAAATATTCGTTAATGGCATCGACATGAAAAGACACCGGTTTACCTCGAACCATGTCTACGTGATTGACATGCTTCATTGCGTTGGCATAAAACTCCTTCACTATATTGATCACCGCTGGAAGTGGTTGCTCTACTAACTGAATCTAATTACGTTCGACAATCATCAATGCCATATAACCATCCAAGTTAGCATCCGGCTTCAGTCCTCGTTCTAGCACCATAGTCTTCTTGTCTGTGGATGATTTAAATCTTGCCTCAGCCCCCTCACTAACAAATTTCGTGTGATCATACTGAGCCCGAGCAGTGGAGGTGGAAGGACGTTGTCTCTTATGTGAAGACATGGTGTTTTGGGTGAATTATAGGCAAAAGTTTTGGTTCAGGAATTTTATCGAACAGTTGGTGGGCGCATAGGCTAACTCTGCCAAACTTGGCTTCTTTGAACTTTCTTTCTAATCAAGATATGAAATAAGACAACCCAGCCTTGGGCAAATAGTTCCCAAGGTTTTCCAACCAATTTTACTAATCAAGAGAGAAGAAAAATGAGAAAGTAAAATTTTGGGTTTACCTTCAATAAGAATTTGTGTTTCCCCCTTTGTAATGATGCCCCAATTTGTCAGAATTTGTGAAGAAACAAAATTCGACTTAGTGTGGGACTGTATTGCTTGTATGTAGAAGGAATGTGGCTACTTGCAAGAGTTGAATTCATATAGGAGATGAATACCAACGTGTATGAAAAGTTGTAGAGTTTGTGTGTGAATAGGAGAAGGAGTTGGGAAGGGGAAGGAGAAGTGGTTTAAAGGAGTTGTGGGAGTTATTGGAGTTATGGGGTAGTGGGAGAGTTTATGTTGGAAAAGAAGTGGGGAGTTTGAGTGTAAAAAGGAGTTATTAAGTGGTTATGGTCGAGTATGATGCATTTCGATCACATTTAGTGTATGGTGTTTTCGAGCGGCGCGCCCCGCGCCGTGTATAGGCCTGATATGGCGCGCCTTACGCTGTAAGGTCAGTAAGTTCTGATATGGTAGCGCACCCTGCACCGTGTATATGCTCTAGGCGGCGATCCCCACGTTATGGGGACAATATTTTTTGATATGGTAGCGCGCCCCGCGCCCTGTGTATGCTTTAGGAGGCGCACCCCGCGCTATGGGGACAATATTTTTTGATATGGTAGCTCACCCCGCGCCATGTGTATACTTTAGGTGGCGCGCCCCGCACTAGATATAAACTTTATGTGGCGCGGCTTGTGCCGCTTATGCAGTGTCTTGGTGACTCTCTTTTTCCTTCATTCCATGCAAGCATACTATAATGGAGTCATTATGCTTTGCAGAAGAAATATCTAAGCTATACTATAAGCTAAAATGTACTTAGTAACTAAAATAGAAAAGGTTTAGAGCTTGGGTTGCCTCCCAAGTAGCGCTAGTTTAACGTCGTAAGCCCGACGGTGCCTCTTGTTTCAAGGTGCATCGAAAAGTGTGATTACGATGACATCCCAATTTGATTCGCCACCCTAATAATGCTTCAACCATTTACCATTTACCTTGAACGTCTCTAATGGATTTCTACTGTGTAGCTCAACGGCGCCATGTGAGAAAACCTTTTTTATAGTGAATGGACCCGACCACCTCGATTTTAGCTTTTTTGGGAACAACCGCAATCTTGAGTTAAACAATAGTACTGATTGCCCTGGTTCGAACGTTCTCTACATGATTTTCTGGTCGTGCCATTTCTTGACTTTTTCTTTGTACAACTTCGAGTTCTCATAGGCTTGGAGTCTGAATTCGTCGAGTTCGTTTAATTGAAGTAGCCTTTTTTCACCGGCTGCTGCTTGATCGAAATTGAGCTTCTGAATTACCCAAAATGCTTTATATTGTAACTCCACCGGTAAGTGACATGATTTCTAGTAAACCAATTGATATGGTGACATCCCAATTGGCGTCTTGTAAGCTGTCCTATAAGCCCATAATGCGTCGTTTAATTTGGGAGACCAGTCCTTTCTGTTCGGGTTTACTACCTTCTCTAATATTTTCTTCACCTCCCTGTTTGAAACTTTAGCTTGCCCACTTGTTTGGGGATGATATGTCGTAGCCACCTTATGGTTGACCCCATATTTTACCAAAAGAGCTGTAAACGATCTGTTGCAGAAGTGACTACCCTCATCACTTATAATAGCTCTTGGCGTGCCAAATCTTGTAAAACTATTCTTATGTAAGGACTTGAGAACCACCTTGGCATCATTTGTGGGTACTGCTACGGCTTCAACCCATTTCGACACATAATCAACCGCGAGCAAGATGTACTGATTATTGAACGATGAAGGAAATGGCCCCATAAAATCTATGCTTCATACATCAAAAAGTTCAACTTTCAGTATAGTTTGTAGTGGCATCTCATTCCTCTTCGATATGTTACCCACTCGTTGACATCTATCACAGCTTTTTACGAACTGGTGGGCATCCTTAAATACTATAGGCCAATAGAACCCTGCTTGAAACACTTTAGTCGTTGTTCTCTCACTTCCATAATGTCCCCCATATGCATATGCATGACACTCATGCAATAAATTCTTCACCTCACTGTAGGGCACACATCTTCGAATCATCTTGTCGGCACACTGTTTGAATAGGTATGGTTCATCCCACATGTAACATTTAACGTCATGCAGGAACTTCTTCTTTTGTTGACGTGTAAGATCAGGGGGAAGGATGTTTCTCACCAGATAGTTAGCAAAATCTGTATACCATAGAAATTATGCATTGACTCCATACAGTTGTTCATCCAGAAATGACTCGTTGATTACACACTTATCCTCTTCATCTTTGCCCGAATTTTCTAGCCTCGATAAATGATCTACAACTTGATTTTCCGTCCCCTTTCTCTCTTTTATTTCCAAATCAAATTCTTGTAGAAGGAGGACCCATCTGATAAGTCGCGGCTTAACATCCTTCTTCAAAATTAAATATCGAATTGTCGAGTGATCCGTATATACCACCACCTTTGTCCCAATAAAATATGCCCGAAATTTGTCAAAGGTGTATACTACTGCAAGTAACTCCTTTACTGTAGTTGTGTAGTTCAATTGGGCATCCGTAAGGGTTTTACTTGCATAATATATGGCGAGGAATGTCCTCTCTCGAAGTTGACCCAAAACAGCCCCTATCGCATAGTCACTTGCATCGCACATTAACTTAAAAGGCATATTCCAGTCCGGTGCGACAATAAATGGAGCTGTAGTCAATTTCTTCTTCAATAGCTCAAATGATAACTTACACTCCTCGTTAAATTTGAAAGTCTGAATCCTTCTCTAAGAGACTACACAATGGTTTTGCAATCTTAGAGAAGTCTTTTATAAATCTCTTATAGAACCTGACATGTCCAAGAAAGCTACGGATTCCCTTAACTGAAGTTGGCAGTGGAAGATTTTCAATCGTTTCCAGCTTTGCTCTATCAACCTCTAATCCCTTCGTCGAAACCTTGTGCCCCAACATTATTCCTTCTTCAACCATGAAATGACACATTTCCCAGTTAAGCACCAAATTAGTCTCTACGCAGTGCTTTAAAACCATGACTAAGTTTTCTAAACAGACATCAAAACTATCCCCAAAGACCAAAAAGTCATCCATGAAGACTTCCACATTTTTCTCCACCATATTTGAGAAGATGGCCATCATACACCGTTGGAAGGTAGTGGGTACATTACACAAGCCAAAAGACATTCTTCTGAATGCAAATGTGTTGTATGGGCAGGTGAAAGTGGTCTTCTCTTGATCTTCAGGAGCGATGACTATCTGATTATATCTCGAATACCCATCTAGTAAGTAGTAAAATTCGTGCCCCACCAATCTATCCAACATCTGATCGATAAAAGGTAGAAGAAAGTGGTCTTTGCGAGTTGCCTTATTCAGCTTCATGTAGTCCATGCAAAACCCTCCAATCGGTCACTGTCCTCGTCGGAATTAATTCGTTGTCATCATTCTTTACTACGGTCATTCCGCCCTTTTTCGGTACATATTGAATGGGATTGACCCAAGCACTGTCTGAAATTGGGTAGATGATCCCCGCATCCAACCACTTCAGAATCTCTTTCTTCACCACTTATTTCATTATCGGATTGAGCCATCTATGTTGTTCCACTGTTGGCTTTGAATCCTCTTCCATTAGAATTTTGTGCATGCAGAAGGATGGACTGATTCCCTTGATATCTATGATTTTTCATTCGATAGCCGATTTGTATTCTCTTAGCACTCTCAGCAACTTATTTTCATGCATTTCGTTAAGCGCAGAAGCAATAATAACAGGTAAAGTATTAGAATTGCCTAAATATGCATACCTGGGGTGTTTAGGAAGTGGCTTAACCTCAAGTGTAGGTGGCTCCTCCAATGAAGGTTTCATCCTTATCGTGGCTTTCTCTTCCATGTCTAGTGGCTCAAATGGTTCTTTGAATCTACTGACTCGTGGCAAGGAATCTAGCATATGCAAATAATCTACGAACTCTAGATCATCTAAATCTTCATCCCCCAGTAGTGTGGTTTCCAATGGATCATTAGCCAAACTTTTAACCATGTCTTCGTCGATTATCTGATCGATGACATCCATCCTGAAACACTCCTTTCATCCGTAGGGAACTTCATGGCTTTGAATACGTTGAACTTTACTTTCTGATCTTGGACCCTCATAGTTAGTTCACCTTTTTGCACATCGATAAACGTCCTACCCGTAGCCAAGAACGGTCTCCCTAGGATGATTGGGATGTTCTTATCTTCCTCAAACTCCAGAATTATGAAGTCCGCGGGGAATATAAATTTGTCTACTTTGACCAAAATATCCTCCATAATGCCTCTTGGGTACGTGACTGATCTATCCGCCAACTGTAGAGATATATTGGTTAGTTTCGGAGCTGGTAAACCTAATTCGGTGTATACTGATAACGGCATGAGGTTCACTGTAACACCCCAGTCCCACATCGAAAGATAAGGGAAAAATTTGTCTCCATATAAGGAAATAAGTTACTACCAATAGTACCTTCAAGTCATGACCTTTTGGGAGCCTGTGGTGGGCTAAGATGACCCAAGAAGATACTATTGGGCCAGTAGTTTGAGGCCTTATTTTGATGGATTTGATTTGATTCGGACTTGAGATTTGACCCGAGATTTATTTCGGACTCAGGATTTGACCCGGGTTGTTTCATATGGTATCAGAACCGACTCTCGAAAGCTTGGGTCGGGTCATCCGATTGGGTTGTCAGAGGTGCGGACACGAAGGCTGGTGGTATTATCCCACAATAGAGAGATGAAGGTCCGGAGGTGGGGACACGAAGCCAGCATGTATTATCCCGTAATGGCTAGAGAGGCAAAGATCTTTGGGCTGTGTGTACGATCGGATTCTGACGGGGACGTCAGAAATTTAAGTGGGGGAGTTTGTAACACTCCAGTCCCACATCGAAAGATAAGGGAAAAATTTGTCTCCATATAAGGAAATAAGTTACTACCAATAGTACCTTCAAGTTATGAAATTTTGGGAGCCTGTGGTGGGCTAAGATGACCCAAGAAGATACTATTGGGCCAGTAGTTTGAGGCCTTATTTTGATGGATTTGATTTGATTCGGACTTGGGATTTGACCCAAGATTTGTTTCGGACTCAGGATTTGACCCTGGTTGTTTCATTCACACTTGCCCCCAAATCACATAGACACTTGTTGAACTTCGTATTCCCAATTGTACATGGAATAGTAAAACTCCCTGAATCTTTCAACTTTGGCAGTAACTTTCTTTGTAGAACTGCACTGCACTCCTCTATTAAGGCCACAGTTTCAAAATCCTCCAACTTCTTTTTCCTAGACAGAATACCCTTCATAAATTTGGCATAACTAGGCATCTGCTCGAAGGCTTTTGCCAAAGGGATGTTAATATGAAGTTTCTTAAAAACTTCAAAAAATTTAGCGAATTGCTTGTCTAATTTCTGTTTTTGGTCTCTCTGTTGAAACAATGGTGGAGGATACACAACTGACTTATCATCTGACTTTGTCTGTTCAACTTGTTTTTCCTCTCCTTGTTTCTTTTCAACCACTTTGTTTTCATCAACTTTGTAATCTTTTGTAACTGAATTTTTTGCAATTTCTCCATCTAAATGTTTTTCGCTCCTCAAAGTGATTGCTTGACACTACTCATGATTTCCCTTCAGATTCTTTTCTGTGTCACATGGCAGAGTTCCTTGTAGCCTATTATTCAATGCAAGAGCCATTTGTCCTATCTAATTTTCTAAGTTCTTGATGGCTACTGCTTGTGATTTCATAATCGCATCGTTGTTCGTCATATACTTTGACAAGAACTCTTCTAAAATTGTTTTCCTATCTTGATGCTGAGCTGTTTGTTGATGCTAATTATAAAACCCCGGGGGATAAGATTGTCGTGGAGCCTGCTAATTTTGATTGTTGCTCCATGACAAATTGGGATGGTTTTTATTCCCCTAGTTATAGGCATTTTGATACATATTATGTGGCTGAATCCTATTGTAGCTGGCCACAAACTGAACCGATGTTGGGTCGATGGCGCACTGCTCCGTAGGATGTTTTCCAGCATATAACTCGCAAACATAAACCACCTATTGTGGTTGTACACCCTTCATAGTGTCCAATTTCTTTGATAATGTAGCAATCTGTGCTGTCAACGCGGTTACCCCATCTACCTCTAAAACTCTCGCTACCTTAGGCTGTGTCATCCTCGATGTAGGCCACTAGTAGTTATTAGCTGCCATAATTTCAACTAACTCATACGCTTCCTCGTATCTCTTAGCCATAAATGCTCCACCCGAAGCTGCATCGATACTCGTCCTGAGATTTCCATTTAACTCGTTGTAGAATGTGTTCATCTGCAGCCATTTGGATAATCTGTGATGTGGGCATTTCCTAAGCAATTCCTTGTATCTCTCTCATGCCTCATATAATGATTCCCTATGCTGTTGTTCAAACATATTAATCTCGTTACTCATTTTTGCAGTCTTTGCTGGTGGGAAAAATTTTTCTAAGAATTTTTGAGCGAGGTCTTCCCATGTAGTTATTAATCCCGACGGTAGTGAGTGTAACCAACTCTTCGCCTTGTCTCGCAGAGTGAATGGGAACAAGCGAAGCCTGACTGCTTCATCCTACACCCCATTATACCTTAAGGTGTCACATATCTCCAAAAAGTTGATCAAGTGTTCATTCGGATCATCATTTGCAAGTCCCCCAAACTGAACTAAGTTTTGGATCATCTGAATCGTCACAGGCTTGATTTCAAACATATTTGCAGCAATCGCTGGCCTGGTGATACTCGTTTGAAGCTCAGTCACCTTAGGTGTAACAAAATCTCTCAATGCTTTCTGGTCTTCGGCAGCCATTACTTCTTCTTTTTCAGAATTCTCAAAGTCTTCCCTAGTGTCCTTGATCCACTTACTTAACCTTTGAAACCGTTTTTCGATGTTGTTCTCCAAAGGAAGCAAATCTAGGTTTTTGGAACGAGTTTGCATAAACCGACTTTAAGAACCTGAAATAGAAATAACGAAGAAAAAATGTTTAAGTAAAACTAGACTAATTAAACTGATATTGCAAAATTATTAAAATCTATACTATTCCCCGATAACGGTGCCAAAAACTTGTTGGGTAAAATCTAGTTATGCACAACACGCAAGTATACGTGGTCAACAAGTAATAAAGTGATAAGTTGAGTATCGTTCCCATAGAGATTAGCAAGAAATTAACCCTCAAAATTTCCAATTTTTTATTAATCCAAATTTTATTAAACTAACCAATTTAAGAATTATAACTAAAAATATTAAGATTACCAAACAATCAACAATTCTTAAAAACTGAATTTTCAAACAAATATTGGAGAATTAGGCTTACAACTTCACTCTAAGCATCACTCTGATTATTACACACTATTCCAGTTTAATTCACTATCCCAATTTATTAATCAAAAACACTCAAGTAGAACTAGCCACCTCTCGATGCACTAATATCGTATTAACTCAAATCCACAAATTAGATAGAATCAAGTCAAACACCTTAATTAACTAACTCACTATATCTCTATGTGAATTATAATCAAAGAAGGTTTAAGTTCAAGTTCTCTATCTGATTACATGCGATGTTAAGCATATCTCTACCCTAACATAAATCAAGATTCCATTCAATCACAGAATTCAAGAACATATGCTATATTGACTAAATCTAGACTCGTATTTCATCTCTCGAGTTCATACAAGTCCACATAAAATTGGTGATCAAGCAATTTATAGGTTCAAACACAAATCAATATAGATAAACTGAAAGATAGCTTATTAAACTGAAAATCAAAGTTACATAATCATCGTTTAACCCAAAGATCCGTTATAAGCCTAATAAAGAATTTAGTTCATAATTAATGAATTAAATACTGAATAAATAAAAGAAATCATCATCCTGATTACACAAATTGAAATTAAAGAAGAATAGTAATACACCACCCTTCTCGCCCTTCAAATCTGCAATCTTTGTGAAATCACTTCCTTTCTTTGTTCCTCCAAACTCTTGATTTTCAATTCTAGCTCCCTAGTGTCTGCTTAAGCCTCCAACACTTGGCATAAGTTAATTCACTTCAGTTCCATCACCACCAATTCTAATCCATCTCAAACTCATCACATAGGAATTCTAATAGAAATCAAACTCCTAGTCAAACCCAACAAGTCTTTAGACATAGAATCCCAATTAACATGAAATAACCTCCTTGTCAACTCCTAATATAAGCATATTACAAAAAGAAGTTATATCTCCCAACACGACTCAACTTCCAGCAGACAAAATAAAAGCACAGTTGGACTGTCTCAATCAAGCTCCCATGTACGGGTTTAACACTATGATAGTGCGGCATGCTACCGCTTTCGATCGATCATTTTTCCACGATGTAAGCGGCAGATGGCGCGCAGCGCCATGCTTGCCAGGTCATGCAGAATGTTTAGAGTTGCTCAAATTTTCTTCCAATGCTAGCATTTTGATGTGCTCACTTAATATCCTAAAACAAGAACAAAAACCCATCAAAAGCAACATGAAACATTCAAAAACTAACAATATAACAAGCTAAATAAAGATAAATCGAAGGTTAAAAACCTACTCATTAGGGGGTGGAAGAGCTTGGAGAAGGGAGGCCATGGCCTTGTGCCATGGTTGTTCAATAAGTTTGGAAGTGCTTCAATCGTGAGCTTCATCTAGAAACCAAAAGGGAAGCCATTCCTTTTCTTTCTTCTTCCTCTAGCGGCTAGAACTAATGCTTGGAGATCCAGTGCACAAACACGTGTAACACCAATGGAGGCAAGGAATTGAATTAAGTTTTTAACTTTTCTTTGATACTTGTATTATCCATGGGTGATTACCTAATATTTGGAATAGTTTGATTTATTTGTTATGAATTAAACTTCTAATTTGCTTTCCTTTTAATTGGTGTCATACGAATTGGTTCTTTATATTTCTTGCTTAATGTTTAATTGCTAAGGAATTGGTAATTGGTTTGGTAATCTATTTGAAATTGGAAAATAGATTGTGAATTTAGACCAAAAATATAAGGGCATGTGATTATGTTATGCATAATTTTTGTATTGTCAATTCATAGTGGTCGCCATGATCATAATGAGAGTTAAGAGATTTGAACAAAGTGCTGCACACCAAGTGTTTGACAAAATGATTGTGTATGGATATCGTGTTCTTAACTCTTTATCTATCTATCTATGTTTTATATTTTTGTTATTTAGATTAATTGTAATCATAATTTATCATTTTAATCAATTGTTTAAATAAAATTGAGGCAATATAAAGTCGGTATTTGATAACTATTAGTGATAATTCCTCGTGGGTTCAACACTCAACTTATCATTATATTACTTGTTGACCGCATATGCTTATGCGTGTTTATCGGTTGCGAAATCGACCAACATGTACCTCTGAAAAACAACAAAATTATGTATCGCAAAGCAAGCAATAATTACATCTCTTTACGGCTGTGAAAGAGTAAGGAGTCATTTGCTTTAAGACTGGAAATCATACTTTCATAACCCCGAAAGTGTGCTCCATAATGTGAGTTAACTTTTCTTTTATAGTCAAGGCACGTTGACGCAAAAAAATCTACTAACCAACATGTTGTATTATGAAATGGAGATAAAAAATCATCTAATATTTATATATGCACCATCACATAGATAATATTTATCTATAATTATGTCAAAAAATAGTAGTTACTAACATAAACTTTTAAGTTCATGAACAACATTAGGTGGTGAACACTTTGTTGCTTGTTTGATTTATTTTTTAGGATCTATACTCATAAAATAATTATATTATTAACAAGCCTAAATTTTTTTACCAAATGTGTTGGAGCATTTATAAGTGAACAAGCTACATTGTCACATATAAGGTTTGAAACCCTAATCTCGTGATATACAAGGAATAAGGGTAACCATTGAGCCAATACCCTTTGGTTGTGTTGCCACGTATCTTAGTAACACATACTCTAGCAAAGTACGAAGTTTTTCTCTAATATTTTAAAATAGAGAATTAAATTTTTCACAAATAAAAGGGTTAGCTTCACAAAATTCTCTCCGACATAAAAGTGGACTTTACTTACTATTGATGTGAGAAAGAATTTGTGAAACTATCATTTTTACTTGGTGAAATATCATTTGTCTGATTAATGAATTTTGAAATTTTAGATGCCTTGAAGAGTCCTTTTCAATTTTGTGTTTGTAATATCTTCATTTTCAATGGTTAGCCCAATGTTGCCATTGAATTTTCTGTTTTCCCTAAAGACTATCAAAACATCTAACATTATGATTATTCACATGTGACATTATGACATAGTTTTTTATTCAGCAATTCATATTATATGCAACACTCTTGAGCTCATTTGTATCTGCCTATCTTTTTGTAAATGTCTAGATTAGTTATAATCACATTTTTAATTGGATATTCTTTGGAATTGTAGCATGCTTTATTTGCTGGCAAGTTTTATTAGCTAGAAATAATTTTCTTTTCGATGGATTTTAAATTTCTTTACTTATAAGATTTATTTTTATTTTATTTTTAGTTAAGCTACACAATAAGGAACTCCACAAACTCAACTACAGAGAAAATAGACTTAAATCTAGTGAGATAACAAGCCCATATATAATGAGGAATCAAATCATACGTGGTGGAATAACATGCCCACTTGAATAATGTTATGGTGGCAAAATATGAATTTAAAAAGATGAGTAAAATGAAAAATGTTATGGTAGCAAAATATATATTTAAAAAGGTGCGTAAAATAGTAATTAATTGATATTTCACCATATATAAAGAAAATTTATATTTTTACATAAATTTTTAATTTTTTCATATAAAAAGTATCACTATAGATATATAGTGAAGATAAAAATCATGTGAAAATATCAATTTCTTATATAAATAAATCTCATGGTTATAACCGACCACAATCATACATAATTTTGTATGCCGCTTGTGTATCCATTTTTTTTTGTCACACAAAGCACTACTAATGGAAGAAATGTCCACACGTTGGGATGTTTGAAAATGAAAAATGAAGACACAAATTCCACTATGCCACTGCAAGTATGTTTACAAGTACACTAAAGTTTCTCATTTCTCAAGATGGAATGTAAATCGTAGTGTTTACACCCTCCAATAACATGCAATATAAGAAAGGGAAAATATATATACACAGATGTAGGACTGGCAAAATATGGTTATGGATTGGTTTTGATTTTCAAAATATGGTTATGGTTCCATTTAAGAACTAAAACCAAATTAATCATTTTTAATATGGGTTATGTGGGTTAAAACCATATAGTTATGTTTCAAATATAAGTCGACCCATATTTTAAATTTCAAACATACCATTATTATGATCTAATTAAATAAATTATTATTAGATATATCATTTATACATAATCACTAAATATTATTTTTTTGGGGAGGAAGGGAGTGTGGGGTGGGGTGGTGGGGGTAAGGGGTGTATACATAATCACATAATATTAATTTTTTTAGGTTGGGTTGGGTGGGGTGGGGTGGGGTGGGTGGGTGGGGTAAGGGGTGTATACATAATCACATAATATTATTTTTTTTTTTGTGGGGTGCGTGGGTGGGTGGGTGGGGGTAAGGGGTGTATACATAATCGCATAATATTATTGTTTGGGGGGGTGGGATGGGGGTAAGGGGTGTATACATAATCACATAATATTTTTTTTTTGGTGGGATGAGGGTGGGGGGGGGGGGGTGGAGTGGGGTGGGGTGGGGTGGGTGGTTTAGCTTCTTGAATATGTAAATATGGGTGGAAAGAACCTTTGATTTGGATTTGAAATAAAATATGGGTCAACAAATTGTTAACCGGGTTGGACCTATATTTCTTTTTAAAAATATGG
Organism: Panax quinquefolius; assembly: GCA_020205615.1. Taxonomy (NCBI): domain Eukaryota; kingdom Viridiplantae; phylum Streptophyta; class Magnoliopsida; order Apiales; family Araliaceae; genus Panax; species Panax quinquefolius. The sequence continues at coordinate 21,083,508 of CM035166.1, forward strand.
TTCCAAACTTTACCCAACCCAAATAAATAAAAATAGTTAACCAACTCATTTGGTTCCTAAGTTAATATGGGTTGACTTTACGATTAACCAACTATATATGTCGAGTAGACGCATGCGTCTATGCGCGATGACGATTTTTTGGACTAGAAATGACGGTTCACTCATCGCTATAGCTAGTCTATGGCGACAAAAAGAACCGTCCACTATAACCTTAAAAATCATCGCTCATATGTATTTAACGCAGATCTACTGTATTGTATGTATATATATATATATAGCCCATATAAGAAATTTAGGAGATTATTAAGGCATTTGAATTGTATTAACAACTTTTACATTTATTATTTACGATGTTTAATTAATCAATCTTTTGATTTTCTCCAAAATTCTCTACATGGCATTTTGTTATTAGACGGTGTAAAACTCTAATTTTACATAACATCCTTGTATATAATTTATTCTCAACTCAATAATGCCAACCTCGGGGACAGCCGCACGTTATACAATCAGCTTCTTTGAAATGAGCTTGCTGGCTCTCATATGATCAGGCATTAATCTATTATAGCTCTCCAGGAATTCTTAATATCTTCCTGGTAACTTTACAGTATCCTGCTAAAGGATAACACATCAAAAAAAAACAAAAAACCATGTTTGGTCCGTCTTTTAATTCTATGGAATTGCAAATGTATTCCAATTCATGTTCCAAAACATGGAGTTGGATTCCAAACACAGCATAGATGAAATTACAAGGGTACAAAAGACAAAAAACAGACTTCCCATTAAAAATAATGCTTTAGGGTATGTTCGGCTAGCAGCTTCTTGGGCGTTGGGCTTGTCCATTTGGGTGGCTTATTTGGTCTAAATGCAGTGCACCATTTTTGGTGTGTTTGTGTTTGGACCAAATAATCTGCATTTATAATAAGTTGCATCTAGACAAACAAAATTTTGTGTTATTGGGAGTCCAAAAGCCCCATAAGCCACTAGACAAAAAATAACTTGGTCCAGAATGCAAATTTTCTAAAATTGGTACAGCAAGAAAATGGGAATGACAGAGCTAGATACCCATTTTTTCCCCAGAAGTGTACGTCCAACCAGTAACCACATACTTGCAGGGGCATGCTGTTGAATTTATGTTTCTTAACTCTATTACTGGATGTCTCCAAAGTTATTACCATAACTTCTATCAGCTTTTCAAAGGATGAAACTGCAAATAAAGTCGCATACCATCCCCTGAGCAAATCTCAAAGTCTTGCTTCAAATTATATGCTATATTTCTATATTTCTCAGTCCGCAATATAAAAAGTATGTCTTATTATAATTACTCCGGAACAATGGGTAGCTCCTCAGCAAATGCTATAACCCCCCACCCAAATGGAAATAAAAAGAGAGAGAAAGAGAAACGCCAATTTCAATAGTATTCAGGGGCACCTTATAGTTGAAGTTTGTTAAGCTCAGAACTCGCTGCCAACATGCCCTCTTGTCCGGTAGTTTTCTTCTCCAAATCTGACGACTGCCCCTCGTGACTCGAACTTGGCATCTTTCTTGCAGGCGGAGCAGAGCAGACAGGTACAACAGATCTAATTTGAACAGCAGGAGCCATGAAACGAGAAGGTACACCAAATTCCATTCTAGGTCTAGCTGAGTATGGACAGACACCAGGTCTAAATTTTGGTCGTACAGCAGTCTGGTTTGCAAAATTCTGCGGTCTTGGTTCAATAAATGATGCAGGACTCGAGGTCCTGATCCTTATTGGAGATGCAGTCGAGAAAGGTGGTTCAGAAACTTCATGGAAACTTCCTCTCTGAGAAAAATGACCCCTAAGATCGGATGGAGAATATTCTCGAGTGTTTTGTAGTTTAAACTCAATAGCCTGAAATCCAGAATCAACATGAGTATTATAATCAGGAAAAAGTGTAGCTTGTCTTGATGGGTTCCGCTCTGGATGACCAGCGTCTTCAGGTTTTGCATGTGTACCACCACTCTTCTGTTTGTCATCCTCCTGACCTTTTCCCGGGTTTACTGATTCCTTCTTACGGCCACCAAGGACAGTGGATTTAGAAATTTCAGATGGACAAAACGTAGATGATCCTTCTGACTTCTCCTCCTGTATCTCCTGAATAGTCACCATGGACCTAGTTGGAGCAGGAATTGAATGGTTTGATAAATGAAATGATGGGCTTGAGGCAGTAAACGTAACAGCAGGTCCCACGGGAATTCTCGCTTGCCCCCTTGCCATAAAATATAGATGATTAGGTTGTAACATGGAGTGCATAAATGGTAGAACCTGCGGATTGGGCAGTGGAGCTGGTAGAGCTGGCAGCGGCAACACACGACCCTGCAGCTGCGGAAATTGTGCTTGTTGCCACATTCGGTACATTTCCATTTCTGTTGAGAAACCTGAGTAAGCCCAGGTTTCGTACTGCAAAGGATATAAGCTTGACGCTTGTGGAATTGGACCCATGCTATTACAAGTGAATCTCTCTGCTCCACCTTGACTGTCACTTTGCATGGATTTGTTGGATTCCTCTGAACGTAAACTAGCAAGAAGGCGTGCAATAACAACTTGTTCCTGTTCTTCACTTACTTCAGATTCCAATGGAGAGGAAGGTGATGTAGAAGAAGATGCGCCATGTTGGGCTACTGCATGAGCAAATATGAGAATAAAATTAGGTTGGTGAAAAAACTACTTCGTTATTTAAAATGAATTATCAGAAAATGCAGTAGTAATTATTAAGAAAAAGAGAACTTGGGAATTGTTTGTGAAGAACAAAAGTATAAATCAACATAGCACTTAAGATATATGTTAAGAACAATGACTTCTCGCCATATCTAATAAAAATTATATACATAGAGACTTATATTTTCTAACATAAATCCTAACTATTATCAAGCACTATTAAAAACAACTACAATGACTAACATGTGTCTGAGTAATATGATAAAGGCTTATCCTAGTAAGAGCAGAATGTAAAAAGTATACTTCTCCATAAAAATATAAAATACATAGCTGACATAATCTCATGATTGGTGCTGTCTAGATACTTCATACTTGAGTACATAACATTTCAAGAAAAGTGATAGCTCAGCTAACTTATATGGCTAAAGTACGATTTTATCATGATCAACGTCACAATAATTTCAGAGTATAAAGTTGACAAGAAAAGAACACTTGGTTATCCTTCATAAAAAAGTATACACTAAAAGAGAGCAGGAGCAGCCCAGCAGGGCAAACTTTGATCATGAGATTATTCTTTGTTAGTAGATATTCTAGAGGATTCCAGATATTATTCTAAAGGTATGATTTGGGGATTGTATAATTAGGGGATTCAATGATTAGGGGGATTGCATGATTAAGGGATAATGATTGATTTACTTTCCAAATGTACTGCAACTCTAAGCCTATATAAAGACTCTCCACTATACATTGTAATACACATAAATAATAAACGTCTTCTCCCTTCTTTCTTTGTTCACATGGTGTCAGAGCTAGGGTTCCGCATTCCTGTGGTATTTTAATTTTTTCTCTTCTTTATCCAAAAAAATATATATTGTAGCAGAAACACTGTTAATCGGCACTATAGCAGAAACATTGTTCATCGGCACTGTAGCAAAAACATTGCTCATCAACACTAGCAGAACCACTGTTCATCGACACTATATCAAAGTTCTTTTCATCGCTAGTGTCAGTAAGTTTGTTTTTCAATTGTAGTCTTGTTAAATGATTTAGAAGGCGGATTAGAGTCTTTTAATGAAGTTTTTTTGAGTTGATGGACGGTTGACAATTGGTTGTCTTATTTCTGGATTTTATGGTGTTAAGGGTTGGACTATATCTGTTTTTTAGTTATTCGAGGGTTACTTGGCTTTATCTAATGAAAAATCGTTCCGAGTTATTCTCTATTTTCACTAATTTTGTTCGTGAAGTTGCCACTCAATTTGGTATTCCACTTGTGTTTTAAGAAGTGACAATGCACTTGAGTATTTTTCTTCTCCATTCACTACATTTATAGTACAACATGGTATGGTTCATCAATCTCTTGTACTGATACACCACAACAAAATATTGTAGCTGAACGAAAGAATCGACATCTTATAGAAGTTGCTCGTGCATTATTGTTTGAGATGCATGTTCCTAAAGATTTCTGTGCAGATGCGGTTCTTACAACATGTTATGTAATTAACCGCATGCCTACATCTATTTTAAATGAGAATATTCCTCATTCCGAGTTCTTTTTCCCTCTCAGTTACTTTTTTCATTACCACCAAAGGTATTTGGATGTGTCTGTTTTGTTCGGGATCATCGTCCTCATGTGTCAAAATTGGATCCCAAAGCTCTAAAGTGTATTTTCTTGGATATTCACGGATTCAAAAAAGCTATAGATGTTACTCTCCTGAACTCAAGCAGTATTTTGTTAGCGCAGATGTCACCTTCTTTGAGACCACACCCTTTACCTTTCAGTCCGAGTCACGTACAGATTTAGATGAGAACATCCCTACATATGTCATCCATCATGTTCCACCTTCTGTGCTTTTACCGCGTCCTACCCAGGACGCTCGTTATGTATATTCTCGCCAACCTCGAACATATATAGTCCCTCCTGCCATGCCGATTGATGCTACCATGACTCCATCTTCATTGTAATTACAGGGGATGACAAAGAAGTTATTATTGCCTAAAAATCCTTCTTGATGAAAAAGTTTTGTCACACCCCCAAATCCGGGTCTCCTTCAACTCCTGATCTGGTGTTGACTTTCACACATCTTCCATAACATTCACCAACAATATGCTTGGTAAAAACTGGTTTATTTAAAACTTAAAACACAATCTTTATTCCAGAATCGTACACTTTACAATTCCCTAATACATTCCAAAGTCGTATAAATTATGACTCACAATCCAACACTTACCCTTCTTCTCAACTTCGACACCATTTATCTAATCTAAACTTTTAATATTAGCAACCAATTCAGTTCCTATGAAAGAGGGGGCTTTCACGGTAAGGATTTCTCCTTATTGGCGCGCAATTAGATAACCTAACCCATTTCCTCGACAGAACTTTCTAGACATAACTAATAATGTTAGTCTAGGATAGTTAAATGACTTCTACATCTACTAGCTTAAATGTATAGTACACAAACAATACATTCTTATAATAATTCCCAATTCTTTTAATCATACCTCCAAAGTTATTACAACTTGAAGTTCTATTACATGAAAAGAAGACAACACTAATAATCTCTCTTGACCCAACTACTCTTCTTTCACTTTCTCTTAATTGCCAGATTCTGTTGGTAATTCTTCTTTAACTGTAAATAAGATTTTATTCGTAAGAATGAGCACAAATGCTCAACAAGTCTAACAGATAACACATTTCACACTTCTCAAGTTTATACAGATAATAGAGTTCACATTACTCAAGTTATAGGGTTCACACTGCCCAAGTTATAAAATTCACAATAGTCAAGTTATAGAGTTCACAATACTCAAGCTATACAAGTAATTCACATATCACAACTAACTTCACATAACAACTGAAATTCAAAACAATTTTATAACACATCGTTGCACATAAAACCAGTTAAAAACTTGCACATAGTCCGAAAAACTTAAATGATTCCGCTTCTATAGTTTACGCTAATTTTTGCGTCTTTCGATCAACCTCTTGAAGTTGCAAGCTTTACGTTTGAATAAGCAAAACTTATCTTCCTCTCAATTATAAGTTTACTTACTATGCTCTCTTAGAATTGCTTTGGGATTTAATGAAGGTTATTTAGCATGATATGAGAGTCTTATTTATAAGCATCCAATACTTGGGGTATAATGGTCATAACACCACAACCAACCAAAGTAACCAACAAGGCCGCCTAAGGTTCACACACCAATGCCTAACAACTCCACCACTTACAATTGGCCAACAAGGCCAAGCTCTATCACTTGTGTCTTGCAACAATGACTTGCCATACAAGAGGTCACATCTTACCTCTTAAAGCTAGACAGCACATCTCAAGCAAGACATTGAGCCACATCTCACCTCCCATTGCTTGACAACACTACAAAGCAAGCAAAAATCAATTTGATGACCAACTCTACAAAGAAAGTATCAATACTTACAAGCTTGCAAGTATTACATTGGCAAAAAAGCCCTCCCTTTCTCTACACCATAACCGGATCCCACTTAGTTTAGTTATTCCAAACTTAGTTAGTTTAATTTCTAGTTAGCTTCTAGTTACTCATTAGTTAGCTTTCCAAAATACGGAAACTATTTACTCAAAGATTCTTTTATGATTAATGTTGAAATCTATATTATCTAGAAATTCGTTGATCGTTAAGAAGGCTTATCTTTATTGTAGAATAAATATTATTTATTTAAATAGATTATTAGTTTAATTTATTTATTTAAATAAGATTAGAATTGTTCTAATTGATTTATTCACAACCGGTTTAATGTGGAGAACTTAAAGGGTCACACCATAAAAGGAAAAAAAATTATTTAAGAAGTTAATGGCATAATCGTAATAATATGTTAAGTGTATTTAAAATTAAATAGCTTAATATTTATTATTTAATATTTTGAGAATATTAAATATAAATTAATAAGAGGAGTCTTATTAATATTATTACAATTATTATTATTTTTTTTTAATTTCTAAAGGAGTTTGGGAATTAATTTAATATAAGTACTCTCATTTATTCTTAATAAGATTAGGAGGCAAATTAATTAAAAGAGTTTAATTAGTTATCCCTAATAAGATTAGGGAGCTAAATTAATGAAAGAATTTTAATTAATTAAATATAACCCTATTTCTAATTAGATTAGAAGGGTTACTCCTTTTTCTACAGAGAAAGAAAAAACTAGGGTTTAGCCAAACACCATTTTTCTTGAGTTTTTGTTCTTCCTTAGTGGATCACCTCTAGAGGCCAAATGCTTGAGTGGATAACGTTGATCAAAGGAAGGAATCAATCTCACGTATTCAAGAAGAGCACGAACGACTAGGAGTTGAACTTATACCTGAGGAAGCTCGAATCTTCAAGGGTATGATTCTGATTCTCCTACTCTTTGTTAATTAATAATAGCGCACAAAGCATGATCATGGGTATGGGTTTGCATAAAATTTTAAATTCTCGTTTCTTCGCGCTTCCGCCTTATTTATGTGATTTGATTATGTAATTGCGATATATACAAACCCAACATACTCTTGTTCTCCAAAGAATAGCAGCAGCAGAGCAGGGAGAGCACTAGTAGCAGCAGCAAGGCAAGCGCTTTTTTCCCTTATGAACAGTAACTTCGGCTATGAACAGTAATTCTGACAGTGAACAATAATTTCGACCAAGCTTTTTTTTTTTTGAAAACCCAAAATCTCCCAAAAAATGAAAAATTAATGGAGAAACCTTAAGCTTTGATACCAAAAATGATGTGGGACAGATTTGAGATGAAAAATTAACGGAAAATAAATTAGGATTTAAACTCCACGTTTAAACCACTAAGATCTCTCAAGTGTATCAACTCCACGTATCAACACTAAGATAGATAAAATACCTCTACGGTAAAATAATCAATTTCAACTTCAATAATCTGTAGTCTAATAACTTGTGAAGATTACATCACTATTTAAAGAGACTCAAACCCTAATGATATTCGGGGAATAATAAAATACTAAACTACTAAAATACCATTATTAATAACTCATAATAATTAATTAATATCATAAATCCCCACTAATAAATAAAATACATAAATCATATCAACTACTTTTATATTACACATAATTAAAACTCCAAATAATAAATATAAAAAATCTCTTCTTTGTTCTTGACTTAGAGTCCCCATCAACTAGCCACCATCAGTGTTTGTGTTAAGGCGTTACGGTCTAACTGATATTCAGTTGAGTCAATTCCACTCCAAAAAAAAAACTTTAGCTTATCGACCAACTTGTACCAGCGAAAGAAACTTTCTAAACTAAGAATCCAATCCTTCAGGGCTACGGTCACTATTGAAGCCTCCACTGTCTAATTTCGCTCCTCTATACGCATCATTCAGCCTAGGGTCTGGTACATGAACATTAATATGTGGATTGGGGTCATGTTGTGAGGGTACCACATAATTAGGATCAGGAGGTGGACATTCAGGATGTTCATCAGTAACTTTTTTTCCTTTATATGTGCGCTCCATAAATACATCAATTTTGTGTCAAGTCATGTAATGGATGCTTAAACATGTGATGTGAGTACTGCAACTTTAATTCTTTTACGAAGCTCGTCATGTTATAACATATAAGCATCAGGTTTGCATTGACTTCACCAATTTACCATGATTTTTGCAAGTCAAATAAAGACTTTTTTCTTTTTTCGAGACTCCTTTTTTTCAAATAAAAATTTGGGTCTATAAAAACATAGAAATAATAAAAAGCTAGATAACAACAAACAAATAAGGTTCTGAGGGCATTTTAACAAAATTACAAGGGTGATTTTGTAAACATAACAAACTGTGGGGACTTGATCTAAAGTTTAAGCTGTCGCTAAGGTGCAAAGTTTGCCAAAATATCTTCAAACAAAACATGGTTATCTCTTCTCACAAGCTAATTACCTACTCATGTTTCATGTGGTGACTGAACAAATCAACAACGCTATAATTTAGAGAGGTGGCGGTGTCAACGGCGACGAAAAAGGCACAATGGAGGTAAGATCTTTGCCTTCTCCTTTTCTCTTTTTTAATCTTTTCTTCCTCTTTTTCTAGTGTCAGCAACTGCTCCTTTTTCTTTATTTCTTTCTTTTTAAATTTTCCTCAGACGAGTTTTGAGAGCTGGTAGGCTAATTTTTTTTCCCGATTGAAAGTGAACGCAAGTTACCAAAGTCGCAGGGTCCATGAGGGGTTCGATTTTTCTGTGTGGTTTGTTTTTTGGATGAGTGAAATTAGGGGCTAGGGTTAAGGTTTTGATTGGGGGTCACAATTAGGGTTCTATATGGTCAACAATTATGGATTAGGGTTTGGGTTAATATAGGGTTAGAGTTGGCAATGAGGTTTAGCAGCGATGGTTTGTGGATGTTAGTGTGGCGTTGATGGTATTACGGCGAGGCTGGTGGTGTTGGTAAAGTGACTAGGTAATTTGAGCGGCGGCTGAATGAATTTGGACTTGATTTTGGACAATGGTTAGGGTTATGATGTGTTTGGCAATGGCAGAGGTGGGACGATAATTTGGGAAGATGATAGGGTGACAAAGAAAATGGCTCTGATACCAAATAATGGAAATTGAGGGGTTTTAAGACGAATGTAATTTTCACACAACATAATTCTCACAAATCTCAACTAATTCTTATAATTCACTATATCTAAAATAATAAAGTACATCCTTGTTTATAATACTTATAAACAACTTTTCTAGTTAAAGTTGGATTCTAATAAGATAACTACCAAAATTATAAATAAATTAAATACAACCTCCAGAATTCTTTTATTTCCATGGGCTTCAAAATCCTCTTATTTTGGTTCAGCCAAGTCTTGTGGGCTCGTCCTACATCTTTTATGTGTGCATCAAGTAGTATACAAAGATATTTTCCACAATAATAACAAAATATATTCTTGCTAAAAAAAGGTGTTGCCAGTAATTATATAATAGAGGGTTAACTGAAGCACAATCCAAGGCAAGGTACGATATACGACTATTTTAGGATCATGATAGTGTTTTATTCTGCTAAATTCATATTTTGTTTCAGCTTTGACACGGTAACAAAGCAGTTGAACCTATATTAATTTTATAGAAGCGGTTGCAACAAATTTATTTAATAGAAAGGTTAACATACACATACATTGCTTCAGGGTAGACCAAGCAGCTAGTGCTGCATTCTTCTGAGCCTGTTTCTTGGTTTTTGCATGTTCACCAGTAAAGCTAAGTCCTGCAAGCTCGACTGTACATGAGAAAACAGGTACATGGCCAGGTCCAGATCTAACAGTGGTATAAACAGGAAGGTTTAACCCAGCTCTGTGAGCTGTCTCTTGAAGTAAATTCTTGTATACTCCAGTTTCATCCTGTATAAGTACAACAATATCATCTGTTTGCCAGTTTCAGATTATGCAATGATGTAATGGAGTGTCTGCATAATCTATTGGTGATGACAATTTAGGAATGATAAATTTTAAGTACTTCTGAAAAAACAAAGCCTGTATTTTAAGCATCATTTTGCCATTTACTGCTAAAGAGAAATTCAATTAGATGATAATTATAAATACAAAGTTCAGCGTCTGCAACTACCAAGAACCACAAGCATAAGTATCCCTATAAATCTGGACAGGTGGAGCACAATTAGAATGCCAAAACAAAAAAATGAAAACTGTGCATGGACTTCAGAACCAGGAAACAGGTATCATTTTACGAACAAGACATTTCTAAAGTAAAATTTCACTCACCTCCCCTATTGCATATAAACATAAAACAACTATATGATAGAAAAAGTGGAACACAATTGCTTATTTGCTCGCATCAGAATTTAGTACATCATCATTCTGATAATGTGATTTCTGCTAAGTTTTGTGGTAGTTCAGTTAAAGGTGAGATATAAGAGACAATCCAGCCGTTTGTTACAAAGTGAAATTCCTTATTTTAGAAAGTTAAGTAAATAATCCAATGCTGAAGTGTTGCCTTCGTATCTTTAAAAAAAAAGGAAAATACAAAATAAAAGTAAGCGAACAACCAACTTTCATCACCTTGTTTCCTTGTAAAATTTGATTTGTCTACTTGACTGAGACATTTGGGAAAAGTGCACCTAGCTCTTAAGGATCTCATTGTGTTTCTCATGTTTTCTCATTAAATAAATTATTGAAGTGAAAGGACAAAAAAACAAGACAAATGGAAACAATTGGATTATAAGTTGATGCATCAAGCACATGCATCCTAGCATCATATATAGCCAACAAGTTGGTGAATCATGATCATTTCTCATGTGATTATTGTACAATGAGGGGAAGGGGGCAGAGCAAGTTGGTGAAGAACCTATATTTTCAATATGGATCATCGAATAGTTGCTCATTTGTGCCATTGGATAATGCATTTTATCTTAGGGACCCACGCTTTAGCCAAAAGTTATTTCAACAATAACTGGATTCTTCAGAATTCTGTCTTAAGAAATTAGCCAAACTATGGAGCATGTTTTGCCTTGTTTTTCAGTATTACTTTTGTGATTTTGCCATATATGTGCCTATTCTATGATAGGTTATGTCAAGCCCAGACTACTTTGAGTAAATCAAGTTAGTACCCTCTAGAAATGGCATGGCCCATGTGAGTAGTTAGTCAGTTGGGAAGGGTGTAGCCGTGTAGGATAAATTGGTGCAAGTTAATGAAATCAATCGAAGGAATCTCATACAAATATCTAGTGAAGTTACATATTGTGTATGATTTTTTTACGAATGAAATCGGAGAATTGAGCTCTCATTGAGAGGCTCCTTTCCCTTTTTTTGCCAATTCTCTTCTCATTTCTGCCCATTTCTCTCTCCTCCTACTCTAATTCTAAAATTTGTTTACAAGGACTGTTCTAAAGCAGTTAGGAAACCCTAGGGTCAAGCTGGAAGGAAGGAGTAAAGGGGATTAAAAAAAAAAAGATAATTAAGCGAAAAAGCCACAAGCACAAAGGTTAAAATTCAGTAATATCATTGAATTCAACATATAGTAAAATGATGGGTAATATCACTTAATATAGGACAAAAAGAAAACCCTAAACTTAACGACCAAGTAAAATCTAATTTGAAAAGGAAATAAAATCTCTGCTGATTATTTACTATTAGTCTAGAATAATCTATTGATATATATCTACAAAAGTAAACTAATTACAATTAATTCATTTATCTAATAAAATATAGTAACTAACTAATAATATTTTAATTCTCCTATTCCCATCCTCATCAGGTTCGAACAACACTTTTCATGAGAATTGGATACTTTCCTAGTATCAAAACATTGACTTTGTAAGTTCTTAGATTCAAGTTTCTGTAGCACAATTGATCAGCACCCAATTTGTTCAAATTTTCCCTTAAAAGTTAGCCTGACATACGATCAAGAATCTCATTACAGCAAGGGTTTGAGAACAATTGATATCGCTAATCCCATTCCAAACAACTTCCTTAGATTAGTTAGAGCTTTTTTGCTTTACGAAGTGTAAACAACAATACTGACATAGCTCACCATAAAAATTTTAAGTTGCATAAAATCTTTATTACTGGGTTCACAGTGCCTAAGAGACAAAACTATATCTAAGGCATCAATAGTTCGTCGACAAAAATACATGGTCTAGTTTTGGTAAAATATGAAAAACTAGTGATTGCAGTACAAGCTCATGAGTGCCAAAGTCTATTTGTCCACTTAAGATAGGCCTTGACATTAGGAACATATTAAGCCCAAAAAAGACCATATTACTTTTTTAAATTTCACGGTTGATTTTAATGGAAAAGTAATCATCACTTAACAGTAAAAACAATTACAATCTTGTCAAAAGAATAAGAATTTTGGGGGCTTTCCATATCATTTATACCCCAGAGTCTCTACTAGTTTTGTCACTCGATTATACTGTAGTAACTTCCACCAGGTAAAGTGTTGGGCGGGAGAAACTTTTGTGCTCTTCTTTCTTTTTCTTGGATTATTCTTTTTCTTTTGTTTTTTTGGTCTAAACTTTTTGTTTAAGTTGATATATAGTTAATTTTCAATAAAACGCTGTAGGCAATGGCTATACAAACCTTCCAAACCAAAATTAGCAAAATTAACAGCACATATCCAGACAATTATATGGCTGAAACATATAGAAGCTAATTAATCATAGTTGAAGGCTTACCAGAACTCTTGCAGCCAGTGCTCTTGAAGGGCCTCTGTTTGCAAGTGTGCTCAAAGCTACCTCAGCTGCTGCATGTTCTGCCTGTCTAAGAGTAGAGCAGAACGTAGGGCTTTCAAAAGTCTCTCCATTGAAGATCACCGTGGATTTGAAACGGGGGGCATGATCTGGTCCTTCCCGGATACATGAATAAGATGGAAGGTTGAAGCAGCTTCGTTGAGCCAATTCTTGCAATTGGTTTTTATACATTCCTACATATGGAAAATGCTTGCATTAATAGATCAACTAAAGTTGCCTCTGTAGATGTTGCCTTATATTAAAATCCTTCCGCCAAGGCACCAACATTGAAAGAAAATTATCATAGAAGTCAAAACAATTTAGATCCTAACACCAATGTAGAAGGATGCAAAATAAATACATTCAGATAGGAGGTTGAACAAAAACAAACATACATTTTTCCAACTAGCAAATTCAGTTCCACTAATTTATCGTACAATTGTGAGTTCGGATGCAGGTTCAGAATAACCTCAAAAAATAGCATAGGAAATCCCCTCGTTGAACATTAAAAATTGGGAATTGTTAAATCCATAACACTTTTTGTTATTTTCACAACAAAAGTGTCGCTGTAGATGTATAGCGACGGTGAAAATCGTCGCTGTAGATCTATAGCGACACTTTTGTTGTGGAAATAACATTTTCTGCTGTGGATTTAACAATTCCCTAAAAATTAGTAAAGTACCTTCCCGGAGAAATTAAAGAATAGTCAGGGAAAGTTTTAAGTCTGTTCATAAGAGGCTCAATACAAAGTTATACCAACTTGGTTTAAAATTTAAGGACAACAAAATAATATAAAACATAATCAATTGCAGTTCAAGCTAATGTAGTATACTATCATGATACTGTAAATCTAAGCACTTTCAAGTAATAACATTCAGCCCAAACAGAACCAAATCTGATTGAGGCCAGGAAACGACACATTTTCTCAGAACCCAAACAATTCCATCCCAGTAAAAAGAACACAGTAAATTAACAACACAAAAGACAACGAATGAAACTCCCTCTGCATTGCCCAAGGAAAGAACTTGCATATTTTAATTTTTTTTGGATAAGTATGACACTCAATTCAGCCAAGCGGCAAAGTAGGTATGCATTATCCTCAATTGAGCACAAAAAAATCAAGAATTAAAGTATATTATCTTTTTCTGCTCTTCTAATTTTCTCTTACCTACATTTCCGCAGGAATCAAACAGAGCTAAGATTTAGGCAATACCCACAAACCAAAATCCAAAACCCACTAAAAAATCTTAAAACCCACCTCGATCAACAGACCCAATTAACCAACAATAAATCAAAACCCCATTGGAATACCCAACAAAACAAACACACCCAGATGAAAATCCAGCATAATAAACACATCAGAAACGACAATTGTTAGGATATTATCTTGAAAAGCAGAACAGAAACGGACTTACCTTTGAAATGGGTGATCCGAAAAGGGCAAAGCAAGTGAATATATATGTATAGGTTGAGTTTTCAAGCCATTATTCCTCTTTTCTCACTATTTTCTACTTTAAGGAATTGTTACTGTTGATTTAAGGATTAAGAAAAGAAAGCGAGGCAACGGAAGTAAGGCGGTAAAATAAGGAAACAGTAAGGGGTAAATAATTTTGTATTGATAATCGTATTATATTCGTTCGAAAAATTGAATAGATAATTAAATAAGTCTAGAATCTTATTTTATATTCCAAATATTTTATAAATCAAATATAAATAATTTAATATTAAATTCAAATGCACCCTTAAATGGAATCTATTGTTGAATTCAGTGCTCTGCCATTTATTACGTTTTGAAAGTTTGTGCAATTATTTTGCTTCGCCACAAATTTAGGTACTTGGGAGGTTGGGGAGAGAAAGAACAAGCTATTTGCTATAGTAAAGTACTCGTCTCTCTCTTTTCCTCTTTGGGCCTTTTTACTTTTAATTTTATCAACGGTTCAAAAGACTGAAAAATATTAAAATTATAATATGTTACACAAAAATCAAAAGATTATAATTAAATAATTAAATAATAATTCTTCCAAATAAATTAACAGATAATAAAAAAAAAGTCAATCGTAATAGCAACACTAATGAGCACCATATAAATTCCTAAAAGACAGTCATATTCCGAAAATTATTAATAAAATACGTAGACCTGGATCGTTTTTTAACTCGAACAACAGAACAAGTCGAACGCCATATCTAAATATGAACAATCTATCTTTAATAATAATGTATAGAAAAAAATATCACGAATGAAATAAATTATCTCAAAACAGAAAAAAAAAATCCCAAGAGATGATAATAAATTTCCTCACAAAAGAGAGAAATCAGTTATCTCATTGAGAAAATAAGTCCAACAAAAGAGGAAAACATATTCCACAATAAAATAAAATAATTTATTAGAGCAAAATAAGAGAGATCTAGGGGAGGGTATCTCCAAAAAGAGATCCTTCCATATGTCTAAGATAGAGATTAAAATTCTTGACTTGAGTGAAAATAGAGAAAAGAGATTATAAAAAAAATAAAAATAAAAAATATTAAATCTTTATATTATTTTTGTTGGTAAATTCTTGCCTAATACTCTCTCATTGAAACTTTTTACTCTCTTTCTTTTATTTTACTTTTCTTAGTATATATGCAAATTATACTTTTTTCATCTTTTTAGAGATGGAGCGAGTATATTGCAATTCAAAGTTTAACATAAGGGGAAATTTTAAAGTTTGTCCTTTAACTTTAGATAATACAATTATAAAAACAAAAAAATACCTAAAGAAAATACAACTAGTTATAAATTCAATTATTTTCAAAAATTAAATAAATCACAATAATTTTGAGTTCAGCAATATTTAATATTAACATAAAAAATTTAAGTTTGATCTCATATTTTAGAAAAAGAAGTTGCATCCTTCAGTAAACCATTATCCTTTGGGCCGGATTGGTAGGACTTTCTGGGATGTGGTGGTTCGGGTCGGGCTAGATAAGTTCAAGAGAGGTTGGAAGGAGACCTAACTCAACACATGCCCCTCGGGCTCAAGGTTAGGGCTGATTGATTCAGTTTTTTTTTAAAGAAAAAAAGTAAATAATGGTTAATTCTCTATTTTAAATAGCAACCACTATAATGTAGGACTGTCAATGGGTTAGAACAGATCAAATCAAATCATACTTTGATTCAATATATTTCACAAGTGTGATAATAGATTAACAATCTGATTCATCATGTAATGAATCAATTATTTGCTCCATAATCCACTTGATGCAACAATACATATTATATTTCAAATCGATCCATTTAAAAAACTTATTTATAAAATTACATTAAAATGTTAAAATTATGTTTAATAATGAAAGAATTTCACTTAATATCTCAATTATAACTTCCTATTTTCTCACCCTAATTTTTCTGAACTTTCTCTCACTTAATTTATTCTCTTACAATTATCATTCTTTCTAAAAATTTCATTTAAAATCAATACATCAAATCTATATTATTTCGAGCATTCTTCTTAATTCTTATTATTTACTTACTGATGAGGATATGACTAGCTCAAGCGTGGATGGAAATCACAGAGGACAAACTTTGCCGGATCCACTTAAAGTTCATGTTGGTCCGGTGACGAGGTCATGAGCTAAACGACTCAAAGAAGAGCTTTATGAGTCCCCAAATCTGGGTATCCGTTACCTCGGACTTGGTGCGCTACGATACAACTTTCATCTAATTATTTATAACTTCCATTCATTAATTAATGAATACAACTTAGCTTTGATGCCAATTAATATATTAATTCCTTATCATTTCCAAGATCTATGAATCGATCCCAAAACCTTAATAAGTCAATTCTCAATCTTGTCATTAACCCTTTTTGTCTTTACATCATATTCGATGTTATACTTAATAAGATGCAGAATAATTAATAATTTTCTGAATTCTGTATTCATTTCCCTGAATCACAACCTTCATCATTTATATATCTTTAAATCTAATTTATTCTATGATTTGATTTATCAGAGTTTCATTATAAAATTTTACAACTCAATTTGATATCTTTTATATGTCGAATAAGACGACTTTGCAACTCTACATGAGTTAAACATCAATCGTAAACAACTATCAGGTACATCATCTATAACCTCAAACATGGTCCAAAATCACAACTTCATCTAAACAAATCAATCTTCTTATGATACTATTGAACTGTATCAATCAAGTAGCACCTAACTTTATCGTGAATATTTAACCTGTAAAAGTGGTTATTTACAAGAGTGAGCTCGACAGCTCAACAATTCTAACAGTTTTCATGCATCACATAACATATAATATGTTGGGAATTTCATATTCAAATTTGATGTTGAAAGTAAATAAATATGCTTATGTGTAAAGTCCTTCATAGAACATATGTACAAGGACTTTGATGGTATATCAAAATTGTTAGGTTGATCTGTGCTTAATGCTTATCATTCTATAAATGAATGTATAGAAGAAAGTTCAAAGCTGTTAGGTTGATTTATTTTGAAGATGTAATAAATAGGCCTCAATAGAATCGTAGTCTGACGAGCCGGGTGAGAGATAGCAGAAGCCAAGGCAGAATCGTGGAGTGTCGAAAAAGTTGCTTCAGAATCGTAGTCTATCTTGGAAGCCACACTCAAGATCGTGGATATGGTCTGAGTGCCTGCCGAGCCAAGTCAAGAATCACAATCAGCTCTCGAAAATGTGGAGTCTGCAAAACGAGCAAGTAGAGATCGTAGTCTATCAGAGCTTAAGAGAAATCATAGTGGTCTTTTCGATCAAGGCTGAATCAAGCATGAGCATGACAAGACACAACGATCATGGTATAAAGATAATAATTGTGGTGTCCCTCCAGTCAGCATCAAAAGCACCAAGTTTCGTCTATTTGATGAAGGAGGAAGTATAACAAATGAAGAATGACTTATAGACGTTAATATTTTGGGAATCCCAATGATCCAGCACTCATCCTTAATATGTATCGAAGAAGCGTATGGAAGAAGCTAAGGAAAGGATTGCATGCCTGCTAAAAACACCTTTTCAGGTGTTACGTGAGATAGCAGTTTGCTGTGTCAGTAGGCCAGACAGCAGAACAACATATTTCCAGGAAGTCAACATCACTACTCAGAAATGTATGAAGCATTAAATGTTACAACGGATGCCTTCAACGGAAACATTTTAAAAGCTCCTTCATAAGCAAATTAGACAGAGATTCAACATAAGCAAGCAGAAATGAAAAAGCACAAGAACTCTCAACTTCCAAACTCTACGATCAAGAAAGAAAAGCTTGCACAGCTACTCAGTTCTTTCGAACGTATGCTTAACTGCAACTGAGTAGCACAACCCAAGAACTCAACTCTCATTAAGTGTATTCCAAGTCTGCTGGACTTGAAGAATTCTAAGTGAACTAAGAATATCCAAGAATGCTGGTCTTGAAAGTATCTAAGTGATTCAAAGATTGTAAAGATATCCTTAGTGGATTTTATACTCGTGGATTAGAAGAGTGGACTAGGAGCCTTGAGTGCTCTGAACCACTTAAAATCATTGTGTTTGATATATCTGTTATAACTGCTATATATGTCATACCTGCTTATCATATATTCCACTGTGGTTCATTTATTAACAAATCTGATAAGTATTTTTAAAAGGGAAAAGTTTTTATAATATCTATTCAACCCCCCTTCTAGATAACTATTGTGCCTCTGGGAACTAACAATTGGTATCAGAGCAGGTTCTCTCAACCAGCCTGCAAAGCTTGAGTAGATCCAATGGCACAACTGATAAGCGAGTCTAAGACCGGTGGAGGCAGCAAGCCACCAATATGCAATAAAGACAAATTTGCCAACTAGAAAGTTTATATGCAAGCCTATATGGATTCAATAGATGACAAGCTATTTGAAACCGTTATGAATGGGCCCTACGTACCAACAAAGCTTGCACCAACTCCAGATGATCCAAACAGAATTCAGATCAAGATTAAATCAGAACGGACTGACAACGACAAGAAATGTAAGACCCCAATTTTCATAAATAAAGATTAATTTTCTCGAAATATATTTTTGATTATTATGGTGATATAATGTTATAGTTGTGGGTATTATTTAGAAATTTTGCAAAGTATGCAAGCTGTTATAAAATATTCAATTGGTCGGGGAATATTCATTTTAACAGAAATATTAAATGACTGAAGACAATCATTGGTGGACCTCATGGCGAAAATTATTAGGAGTTAGAAAATGACATAAATATCTTTTATAAAAATAATGGCGAAAGTTTTCTTTATTAAACTTGTTGAAATACCGGTGGTAAAAAAAGAATACGATGTCTGATCGATTGCATAGTAGCACACGATATTGATTATTAATGCTTACGTGAGAAGTCACTCTATTATACTCAATTATTGCTACAGTAATTGATGCATAATATCTCACATTATTTGATTCAATTATTGTCAATATTTTATATATTATTAAATCAATAATTGAGATGACAAGTTATTCTAATTATTATATGCATAATTAACAATGTCTAGAAAGTTCTGTCGAGGAAAGGGGTTTGGTCACCTAATTGCGCACCAATAGTGAAAAATCCTTATTGGAAAACCCCTTTTTCCTAGGAACGATCTGGTTATTAATATTGCGAGTTATAATAATGATGAATAAATGTTGTTAAAAATATTGAGGGAATTTTTATGAAGTAATTGTTATAAATTTTGGCGTATTATTTGGACCCCCACTTACCCATTTTTAAAAATTATCAGTAGAAAGTATTTAGTATATATATTAATGGTGGGGCAATGAGTGGGGCCCTCTTGTTGTTGAACTTTGGGTGGTGGGGTGGGGGAGAAAGTCTGATAACTTGGTCGGGAGAGAGTAATAAGGTTATTATTATTATATATATATACTGTATATATATATTATAATAAGGTTTGTTTTTATGAAAAATAGAATATATTATATTATATTTAAAGTTATTTGTTTTACTTGATTATTATAATAATATTTTGAAAAATCAGACGTCTGATGATTTTTTTCTCCGTCCGTGAATCTGTAGAATAATTCGTCCGTGATTTTTTTTCCTTAACAGTACCCCTTCCATTATCCTATAAATAGGATGCATAGTTAGAATTAAAAATCACACTAGAATCAGAGAATTCTTCTTCTATAATATTGAGCGTATTTCTTTAGAGTCTTAAGAAGCTTTGAGCGTAGAAAACGGTGAAAGTTTTCTTCAAAAATATCCCCGCTATACCAGTTGGAATACTCTTCTTTTTAAGGTAAGGGATATTATTTTTGTTCAGTATTCGTATGAAATAATATTTTCTTCCATACTTTGTAGTATGTAAGTAATATTATTTCGTTTCAGATTTCGAATTCTATACTCCTTTTGTTAAGTTTTGGCATCTATACTCCATGAAATTAGTAGAATATGCTTGATATTTGCGCTTCATCCAGTATCTTTTCATGAAAATATTATTATGAGCATTCTTGATAAGTTTTAAACTTTTTATGTCGGAGTACTATTCACGGGGTACTATTCCCGAATTACTATTCATGGGGTACTATTCACCTAGTTACTATTGTCCCGGGGTACTATTCATGACAAAAATTGATTTTTTTCGGTCCAAATCATTTTTGATACAATATTATTCTTGAATTTTACTCCACAAAGCAGTATTATGTTGACAATTTGGACATTATTGAATTCTGGATAAATTAAATTATAAATCTTTAAAAATTTATCCTTTGCTTTCTTTTAATTGAATTCTTATATCATTGTCATCATCCTCATTCTTATATTGTGATGAAAGTCATCTATGGCTTACGGGCATAGATGAACTGTTGATTTGTATGATTATGACCAGGGGTTATTCGGTATAATCATGACCGTAATGTTACAAATGATGTGGTAAAAGTCCTCATTGGCCCGTAGTGTATTGATGGACAATTGTTGGCATGATCATGACCATTGATGAAAACACGAATATCCTTGGCCCGTAGTGTATGGATAATTCATGGTCGTGATACTAATGAATATCCTTGGCCTATAGTGCAAGGATGATTCGATGATGTGGTTTATTTATTAAGCTGAGTCCCAACGATAAAATTTATGATAAACTCTTAAATCATAGAAGATAGTAGATTTCATGCTTTACTTGACTCTTCTAATGGATTGCTTGTTCCGCTGCAGTTAATCTTGATGTTTATTATATTTTATCAGTTTAACACTGTTGAAGGCTAACGATAATGTATTATACATTATCTTAGTCATAATATTTCTTACTGGGCTAGTTGAGCTCACCCTTTTGCTTTCATTGTTCTCTTCAGGAAATGATAGCATAGCCGGGACTAGTCGGGGAACGGAGTGATGGTCCGAGATGATGGTTTTAGTAGTCCTCATTATTTAGTGTGGTAATAAATGTAATGAGGATTGAATTTGAGTTTGGATATTGTCTATGAGACAATATTCGTGTAAAAACTTAGCTATGTTTTATCGTATTTTACACGACAGTTGTATTAATTAAGTTTGTATTTGAATTCTGTACCATGTATTTGGCGACCCAAGATGGGTGATGTATACCTATTTTGGGGGCGACACAGTTGGTATCAAAGCTTAGGGATATGATCCCTGGCTAAGATGTGAGACTAGAACTAGGGGGGAGAGACGGGGAAATCCTTCGCTAGTAAGACTTACTTAAGCTTATTTGATTTAATCGGTCGGTCAGAATATAGGGATAATATGTGGCATGTCAATTAACCGTTGTTTTGTGGCAGTGTTAGAAAATGACATCCGAGAATGTTGAGATAAGCAATGGAGCACATGAGACCGTTGAGTCACCAACGATCAATACCCAGGATAATGTGCATCAGGAAGGCAATAATCCTCAGGAAAACAACAACACTGACCAAATGATGAACGATGGGATGTTCAAAGGCTTTATGCAATTCATGCAACATCAGGCGAGAGCGACTTCTATTCAAAATACAGGTGAAAACACTAGCAACTCTTGGATGGTCACTGTTAAGCAGTTCAAGGAGCTGGGACCACCGGAGTTTTTGGGAGAGCCAAAACCACTTAAGGCGGAGGCGTGGATAAAGCAGATCACCAAGATATTTGATGTCTTGGGATGCTCAGAGGAGCAAAAGGTTCCCTTTTCCACCTTCATGTTGCGAGGAAAGGCAGATTACTGGTGGAAATTTGTAAAGCGTACCCAACCTGCCGCACTGAAGATGTCTTGAGAGAAGTTCCAAGAACTGTTCAATGACAAGTACTTTTCCGAAAGTATTTGTCACATGAAAGAGGTGGAGTTTATCAAACTGGAGCAAAACAATATGACCGTGTCGCAGTACGAGGCTAAATTTGCCGAGTTATCCTGGTTTGCATCCCATCTGGTTGACAATGAGGAGAGAATGACACAAATGTTTCTGCGAGGCTTGAAACCTGAGATACGTCAATACCTAATTTCTCACAAACTGTGTTTGTATCCAGATGTTGTAAATAGAGCTCAGTTATTGGAGCGCAATAATGAGTCAACCCAACCAGGAGAGAGTAGCCGACATAATGATAATACCAGTGGTAGTAGTCATCGAAGCGGTGACAACAAACGTGGAGGGAATCAACATACCATAAATGGTAACCAATTCGGTGGTAATCATGGCCAATATAATAAAAGTGGACATTTCAAGAAAAGGAGATTCAACAATGATGGAAAGACGTCAGCACCAGCACCCGCTATTAAGGAAGGAGAACGACCACCTATCATATGTTTCAAATGCGGAGGGGAGGGACACATTAGTCCAAATTGCATGCAGCAGTCCAAAACGTGTTACAATTATGGAAAAGAAGGTCACCTAACTCGATTTTATCTTGCAGCGAAGCCAAATCCAGTTGGAATGGTGACACCAAATGCCGTCCCAGACAAGTCAAAACTAGTAGTTCAAGGGAGAGCGTTTGTTGTGACCTCTCAGAAAGAGAGGAACCTGAACAAGGTCATCACGGGTAAGCTAATCATAAACTCTAGTGAAGTCTATACCATATTTGATACTGGTTCTACCCATTCTTTTATTTCTCCTACTTGTGCTCAACGTTTAAATTTAAATCCGGAGAAATTAGACTTTGACTTATCTGGTGAAACCCCGTTAGGAGAAACCTTTATTACATCCACTGTTTATAAGTCTTGTTTGATTCAAATCGGCAACCGCACGTTACCTGTCGATCTTATTTCTTTGAAAATACTTGCATTTGATGTGATTTTAGGGATTGATTGGTTAACCACTCATCATGTAAAAATTGATTGTTTTCAGAAGGTTGTTAGCTTTCATATTTCTAACCAACCTATTATGCGAATTCAAGCAACCAAACCACTAAAGTCAATCACTGTCATCTCAAGTCATAAAGCTATTCGTTTATTGAATAACGGATGTCAAGCTTTCTTAGCTCATGTCACGGATTTAAACAAAAATACGTCAGTATGATATTTCTATTGATAATAAATTTCCTGACGTATTCCCTGAAGAACTTCCTGGCCTACCCCCAGAGTGAGAAATTGAATTTTGTATCAACCTTGAACCCGGTACAAAACCCATTTCTAAAGCTCCATATCGAATGGCTCCTATTGAACTTTAGGAGTTAAAGACCCAACTGTAGGAATTGTTAGACATCGGTTTCATTCGTCTTAGTACGTCTCCTTGAGGTGCTCCTGTTCTATTCGTGAAGAAAAAAGATGGAAGTGTGCGACTTTGTATTGACTATCGGGAGTTGAATCATGTCACAATAAAAAATGGGTACCCGTTGCCTCGCATTGATGACCTATTTGACCAGTTGCAAGGAGCTAAATTCTTTTCAAAGATCGATCTTCATTCCGGATATCACCAGTTGAAGATTAAAACTGATGACATTCCAAAGAATGCTTTCAGAACTCGGCACGTGCATTATGAATTCCTAGTCATGTCTTTTGGATTGACTAATGCTCCTGCTGCCTTCATGGATATGATGAGCCGAGTATTCAAGGAATATTTGGATCACTTTGTGGTCGTCTTTATTGATGACATCCTCATTTACTCCAAAAGTCGTGAAGACCATGAGCAACACTTGAGGCTGATACTCTAAAAGCTTCGTGAAAACAAGCTGTACGCCAAGTTGAAGAAATGAGAGTTCTAGCTTGAGGAAGTAGCATTTCTTGGGCAAGTGATATCAAATCACAAAATATCTGTTGACCCAGCAAAGATTGAAGCAATACAAAGCTAGGAGCAACCTAAGTCAGTGACCGAAGTACGTAGCTTTCTGAGCTTAGCTGGTTATTATCGGAGATTCATAGAAGGATTTTCTCGAATTGCTACTCCATTAACCCAGCTGACTCGAAAAGATACAAAATTCGGTTAGAGCGAGGAATATGAGAAGAGTTTTCAAGAACTCAAGAGGAGACTTATTTCAGCACCTGTTCTGACAATACCATCTGGTTCGGACGGATTTGTCATCTACATCGATGCTTCAGGCAGAGGGCTAGGATGTGTTCTCATGCAACATGGGAAAGTCATAGCCTATGCTTCACGACAACTCAAAGAAAATGAGAGGAATTATCCTACTCATGATCTAGAGTTGGCAGTAGTCGTTTTCGCACTTAAAATCTGGAGGCATTATCTGTATAGGGAGAAGGCGAAGATCTATACGGATCATAAAAGCCTTAAATATTTCTTCACCCAAAATGAACTCAACATGCGGTGTGACACCCCCAAAATAGGTATACATCACCCATTCTGAGTCGCCAAATACATGGTACATAAATCAAATACAAACTTCTTTTATACAATTAGTACGACAACAACGTAGCTTAGAGTTTTTACACGAATATTGTCTTATAGGCAATATTCAAACTCAAATGAAGTCCTCATTATATTTATTATCACACTATTTCATAAAATAGTGAGGACTACTATAGCCACCATCTCGGACCGTCACTCTGTTCCCCAACAAGTCCCGGCTACGTTCTCATTTTTTGAAGAGAACAATGAAAGCAAAAGGGTGAGCTCAACTAGCCCAGTAAGAAATATTATGACTAAGATAATGCAGAATAAATTATCGTTAGCCTTCAACAACGTTAATCTGATAAAATACAATAAACATCAAGTTTAACTACAGCGGAACAAGTAATCCATTAGAAGAGTCAAGCAGAGCATGATATTTACTATCTTCTATGATTTAAAAAGTTTTCATCAACTTTATCACTGAGACTCAGCTTAATAAATATACCACATCATCGAATCATCCCTGCACTACGGGCCAATGATATTCATATGATCATCAATGGTCATGATCATACCAACAACTGTCCATCAATGCACTACAGGCCAATGTGGACTTTTACCACATCATTTGTAACATTACAGTCATGATTATACCGAATAATCCCTGGTCATAATCATACCAATCAATAGTACATCTATGCACGTGAGCCATAAATGACTTTTATCACAATATAAGCACGGGGATGATGACAATGATTTAAGAATTCAATTAAAAGAAAGCAAATGATAAATTTTTTAAAGATTTATAATTTAATTTATCCAGAATTCAATAATGTCCAAATTATCAATATGATACTGCTTTGTGGAATAAAATTCAAGAATAATATTATATCAAAAATGATTTAGACAACAAAAAAATCAATTTTTGTCATGAATAATTCCCCGGGTGAATAGTACCCGAGTGAATAGTACCCGTGAATAGTACCCTAGAATAGTACTTTATGAATAGTACCCGTGAATAGTACTTTGTGATAGTACCCTGTGAATAGTACTTTGTGAATAGTACCCCGTGATTAGTATTCTGGCATAAAAAGATCAATAATTATCAATAATGCTCAGAATAATATTTCCATGAAAAGATACTAGATGAAGCACAAATATTAAGGATATTATACTAATTTCACGAAGTATAGCAGCAATACTTCAACAGAATGAGTGTATAATTAGGAATACGAAACGAAATAATATTACTCACATACTACAAGGTATGGAAGAAAATATTATTTCCTACGAATGCTTAACAAAAATAATATCCCTTACCTCAGAAGAAGACTGGATACTGGAATAGTGAAGTAGTAGACTTCTCTTCTTCTTTCTCTCTATAGCTTCTCTCTCTATAATTGCTCTTATGAGTCTTAGTAAATTTATGAGAATGAAAGAAGAATGAACTTCTATTTATAGGAAAATATAGATTTGATAATTGCACGTTTTGGGGCTTGAAATATTACAGTATAATACCTTCATCTTTTCTTTCATTTTTAATTGAGTCCTTCAAGTATTATCAATCTTGTACCACCTCCCCTAATAGTATATGAATGTGAATCAATAGTACATTCATGTGAATCAATAGTTTTATACATGTGAAAAAAATAATTACGGTATAGTACCTTCATCTATACCTCTATTTTTAATTTAGTCATGCAAGTATTATCAATCTTGCACCACCTCCCCTAATAGTACATGCATGTGAATCAATAGTTATAAACATGTGAATTAATAGTTATAAGCATGTGAATTAATAGTTATAAGCATGTGAATTAATAGTTATAAGCATGTGAATTAATAATAATTAATTGCTAATTTATCCGATTAATTACCCGATTGGTCAATATAACCTCCAGAAATCAATTATTATTGAAATAAATGTTAATTTTCACTAACACTAATAATCCCAACACAATGGAAATATTAATTTAATCTTTAATCAACACGAACTTATTCATCATTAATATTATAACTCACAATATTTAACAACTAGATCATTCCCAAGAAAGAGGGGGCTTTCTGATAAGGATTTCTCCCTATTGGCGCACAATTAGCTGACCAAACCTCTCCTCGACAAAACTTTCTAGACATTGTCAATATTGTAAATAATAATATGAATAACTTTATCGTCTCAATTATTGATTTAATAATAATAAATATTATGCAGATGATACTGTGACAATAATTGAGTCAATAATATGAGAGATATTATGCAAAGAATTCTTCAGTGTAGCAATAATTGAGTATAAGCGAGTTTACTTCTCACGTAAGCATCGATAATAATCAATACTGTGTGCTACTTATCAACCACGCCAGTATTCTTTTTTTTACCACCGGGTATTTCAATAGTTTAACGGTAAAACTTTCGCCGTTATTTTTATAAAAAGATAATTCTGTCATTTTTTAACTCCAACAATATTTCCGTTTGTGGGGTCCACCAATGATTGTGCCGTCGTACGAATATTCCCCAACCAATCGAATATTTTATAACAACTTGCTTACTTTGCATAATTTATAAATATTACCCACAACTATAACATTATATCAAATCCACACCATAATGCTCAAAAATATATTTTGAGAAAAAATAATCTTTATTCATAAAAGTTGGGGTCTTACATGTGGCAACGATGATGGCTCTAGTTATTGAAAGATTATGATTATACCACTCAATACCATCTTGAAAAAGCGAACGTGGTAGCTGACGCATTGAGTAAAAGATCATATACGGGGTACTATGACGCCCCCAAAATAGGTATACATCACCCATCTTGGGTCGCCAAATACATGGTACTGAATACAAATACAAACTTAATTATATAACAAGAGCTGAGAGTTTTTACACGAATATTGTCTCATAGACAATATCCAAACTCAAATTCAATCCTCATTACATTTATTATCACACTAAATAGTGAGAATTACTAAAACAGATGTGACACCCCCAAATCCTGGTACTTCATTACCACAAGATTTGGTTTTTACTTAATCAAAACATTCATATCTAACTACCCAATCATAATAAAAATTGAATAATAAACCTTCCCTTAAGGGATCACATTAATAAAATCTCCCAGGTTATCTAACCTTTAAATACAACCATTCAAATGCGGAATTTAAATAAGTTCATTACAATAATTCAAATAAAGTCTGATAATAAAATATCAAAATGGTTACAAGTCTTCAGTATTTGTTCATCTTTCCCTTTCTCTTACTGGTGCTAGGTACATCGACCTTCTCATCCTTAGCCGTAATAGTTATATAAGCAAGAGTGAGCAAACATGGCTCACTTGAAATGAAATTGAATAAAGCTTTACATTAAATGCCAAATAATAGGCTCAATAGAACTGAACAATGTGTTTTATTAACATTCTGAACTGAACAATGTATTGTGCACAACCATTTCAACGCTAAGCGTAAACCCCTAATAATAGGGTTGTTTATCTCAGTATTTAGATTTCAAGTCCGCACCAAAGTAAGTTTGGTTTGGATACATTTCAAAGTAATTTGGAATTCAACGAACATCAACTAAGGATTAGTTGAATAAAAAGGTAATCACGTTATGCTATGGAATATATCATAAGTGAATTAACATTGTATATTAAAGTTATGCTTTAGGAATAATCTAATAGCATAAATATTGAATAACTATCACATACCTTGCTTGAACAATTTTAAGCCAATGTTATTTAGAATTGAATACTAAGCATGCATAACGAATAACAATTTGAACAATAAAACTATTCAACATCAGTATATCAGATTATATAAACTTGCATGCTAATTAACAAGTTAAAGACAAGAATAACTTGCTTAACATCAAAATAAGGTTTAGAAAACTTGCATTATCATGAACAAACTAGATATAAGAGCTTGCAAAATTACAGTTAAAACAGGACAAGTAAACTTGCATAATAATAAACAAACTAACTCCACGAAAGTGTAGAGTTAGAAAACTTGCTCAATGTAAAAAGGTAGGTTTAGAAGCTTGCATAATTATTATAAAAGTAGAGTTAAAGAACTTGCCTCGAGCTTAAGCTATAATATTAAACTCACGTTCACCTACATATAGGTTTAAAACCACCATATATTAGATATACTAACATTCGCGTTCCAACATAATACGCATTTCTAGTTAGACTTATTATTTTAGCACAAGTCTTATGCTACCATACAAATATCAGAAATCACAAGTGTTAACCTTCACAACACCAATTTACTATTTATCATGCTCACTAAGTTCTAATATACCGCGTTCATCACTTACTAACCATTTGAAACTTTTAAACTACTAACCACATAGCACGATTCTGTTTTAACTATATTATTACATGTTTATTATACTAACACATCATTAGACCAAAGTATGTCATTACCTAGAATCAATGCAGCAGAGATCTACATCCCCCTCCAAATCGGGGTATGTCGCAATTGCATACATACACAACCTAGGACTGCAAGTATTGCCATTTTTTTACCTTAGCACCGGTAGCACTCTGTTTGGTGCATAGACAGAGGCAGAGACGACTATGAATAGTAGACGACTTTAGCCCAATAAACACGAATTTCACCCACCAAACAGTGAAATTAACATATAAAATAAATATAAAACTATCATAAACATGATTGCTAACATATTCATCAACATAGAACAATTTAACAACACTTTTAACTATTTTAATTTTTTAAATTTCTCATTTTTATATAAAAACTCTATTTTTGAGTTTCTTCACAAAAATCAACACTGTGATTTCAATTCCTCACCAAATCACTTCGTTCAAGTTACATTATCTTCGTTTCTTAATGAAGTAGCATAAACAAGCTTCAATTTGCAGTTTATTATACGAATTAACCATCAAAATAGATACATGCACAAACCATATGATAATTATATACACTGTCATGATTTTTCTACTATTATCCGAAATTAGCATGCAATTTCCTTCATTAAACATAACTCTAGCATCTCAAAAATATATAATCATCATAATTTAATTGTATAGCAACAATTCTAAACATATGAAATTCACAGAGTATAAAAATTATTGCCATAAAACTCATATATGTATATATTTATATATATATATAAAATGTTAAAGCTATGAATAATACCTTCAATTAGCTTGATAATCCTTACTAACACTGAAGTTGTTGTGAAATTATTAGGTTTCTCTCAAATTCTCTCTCAAGTTCTCTGAATTCTCTCTTCCTCAGACTAACAAATGGACAAAACCCAACTGAAACCTTATGCGTAAAACAAAAATAAAACTGATATGGCCTTAACTCATAAATTAAGTATATCAGTTACTACATATAACGTATATGTTATTATATTTACTATTTAATTTATTTAATTTATATTATTTATATTATTATATTTCAAAATTTAAAAATCCAAAAGCCATATGGCTTTATTTGGCAAAACGTCTTTAAAATAAAGATTTAATATCTTTAGGCCTTGTTTGGGTTAACCCATTTAAAACTACTTTAATTATTTTAATAAACAATTTAGTTTATAATTTATAATCACATATTATTTATTTATTAACTCAACACAACAATATAACATCTCATGTTATATTACAACTCTCTAAATTATAAATTAATTTAATTTAAAATATTATCTAAAAAATTTAATTCATAAATATTTACTAATAATTACTACATCAATAAAATATTTATTTCTTCTATTTCAATAATAAACACATCAAATAAATATTTATATAATTCAATAAATATTTAATATTACAATTTGAATTTTTGGATTGTTACATCCTTCCCTCCTTACAAGGATTCTGTCTCCAGAATCACAACTCAAACAATTAAATCATCACATTCTTCCCTTCTTACAAGATTTTGTCCCTAGAATCGAAGACACAGACTAAACAAATAACTCAGGGTAATTCTTCATCATTTCAGCTTCGAGTTCCCACATAGCCTCTTCGACGTTGTGGTTCCTCCATATCACCTTCACTGAAGGTATCACTTTATTCCTGAGCACTTATTCTTTCTTGTCGACTATCTGGATAGGAATCTCTTCATAAGACAAATCTTTACTGAACTGCAATGGTTCATACTCGATCACATGTTTGTAATCGGGTTTATAAGGTCGCAACACCGACACCTGAAAAACGTTGTGCACATGTTCTAATTCTGGAGGTAAAGCTACCTCGTAAGCCACTTCTCCCACTCTTCGTAGCTTGTTGAACCCCAAAACCCTTTTGAATAAAGATGAATTTTCTATAAATATTATTTTTGAATATTATGGAGTGAAATTGATATAATAGTTGTGGTAATATTTATAAATTTTGCAAAGTACACAAGTTGTTATATAATATTCGATTGGTCTGGGAATATTCGTTTTAACAGGAATATTAGTAACAAAGACACAATCATTGGTGGACCCCACAACGTAATTATTATTGTTTGATTGAGAAAAACGAAAAAAATACTTTATGAAAATAACGGCGGAAGTTTTACTCGTTAATCGTTGAAACACCCTTGTTAAAAGTACAATAATACGCGTGGGTTGCATAGTAGCACACCAGTATTGATTATTGATGCTTACGTGATAAGTCACTTTCGCTTTGTTGGTATTTATTAATGTAATAATACGTAAAATCTTTTTATATAAAATAGAATACTTTTATAAAGTTATTCTATAAATAGAATATATTATATTCTATTATGCATAGTGTTGCATAAATATCTGCATAGTGTTTTGTATAGTAAAATCTTTTTATAAAAATAGAATACTTTTATAAAGTTATCTGCTTTATTAGACAATAATTAGAATATATTATATTTTATTATGCATAGTGTTTGCATAGTTCTCGCATAAGTGTTTGCATAGTAAAATCTTTTATAAAGTTATTCGCTTTTATTAGATTATAAATAGAATATATTATATTTTATTTAAAAGATTTTGCTTTAAATATGGACCGTCAGATTAAAGTAAATCAATCTGGACCGCTCATGAGTTAGTTACTATGCGCATTCATTTTCTATAAATAGAAGCTCATTCCTTCATTATTTTCTTATTAATTCACCTAAACTCTGAGAGAAAAATTATAGAGAGAAAGAAGAAAAAAAGATTTCTACTACTTAACTACTTTTATATTCAGCTTTTTTACTAGTAGGGGTGTTATTCTTTCTTATTCATGAAGAGAACTCATGTTATTCCATTGCTTATTATTCTCGTGGAATAACTCAGATATCTGGCCACCCTATACTTGGTGACATTCTTCTATTATTCCGCTTTTACTATTCTCGTTGGAATATCCTCGTCATACATGCGTTTTATGCGGACCGATTTTGTCTTTATTATTACATTGGAATATCCTCACATGCAGGCGTTTTTACGCCGGACCGAATTCCCGCCTTTTATTATTATCCTATTGGAATATCCTCGTATTTTACGCCGACCGATTCCGCCCTTATTAGTATTCTCGCTGAATAACCTGCCTATGCCAAGCACCGCATGCATGGTGATTTCGTTGTTATTCCATTCTTTATTATTCTGTGGAACATCCTCGCTTGGCAAAATTTTGCCCTCGACCGGTTCCGTTATTTAGTATTCATTGGAATAACTCGCTCTGCGCGAAGTACCGCATGCATGGTGATTTCTTTTGTTATTCCATTCTTTATTATACTCAAATTGGTTAAAGTTTTGACTTCTATACTCCATGAAATTAGTAGAATATCCTCGATATATGCGCTTCATCCAAAGATCTTTTCATGGAAATATTCTTCCGATCATTCTTGAATTTTACTCTCTAAGCAAAGTAGATCATGTTGACAATTTGGACATTAGTAGTTCTTGGACAAATTAATTCTTGAACTTGTTTTATTGAATTCTTATATCATTGTCATCATCCTCATGTTTATATTATGTTGAAAGTCATCTCGTGGCCTGTAGTAGTGCATAGATGGACTTGGTATGATTATGACCAGTGGATTATTCTTGTAATCATGACCGTAATGTTACAAATGATGTGGTAAAAGTCCTCATTGGCCCGTAGTGCATTGATGGACAAATTGTTGGCATGATCATGACCATTAATGAATACACAAATATTCTTGGCCCGAGTATGGATAATTGTGGTCGTGATACTAAAGAATATCCTCGGCAGTAGTGCGGGTGATTCGATGATGTGGAATATTTATTGTCGAGTCTCAAATATAAAAGTGATGATGAAAACCTTTTTAATCATAAAAGATAGTAGATTTTATTTTCTACTTGACTCTTTTAATGGATTGCTTGTTCATTGCAGCTTAAACTTGATGTCTATTATATTTTATCGCTTTAACATTGTTGGAGACTAATGATAATTTATTCTCGCATTATCTTAGTCATAATATTTCTTCTTGGGCTAGTTGAGCTCACCCTTTCTTTCACTGTTTCTCTTCGTGAAATGAGAATATAGTTGGGACGAGTCTGGGAACGAGAGTGATGGTCCGTGAGGATAAGCATTAGTAGTCCTCACTATTCGTGAAATAGTGTGATAATAATTTT
Source organism: Panax quinquefolius (assembly GCA_020205615.1). Classification (NCBI taxonomy): domain Eukaryota; kingdom Viridiplantae; phylum Streptophyta; class Magnoliopsida; order Apiales; family Araliaceae; genus Panax; species Panax quinquefolius. Next base: position 21,116,663 of record CM035166.1, read on the forward strand.
AATGAGGACTCTTTTTTCGTTTTTATATAATCTCTAGTAGATAATATTTGTATTCAAACTCACAGCTTTATGTTTTGTCGTATTGTACACCTACATGATTGTATTAGTAATTTGTATTTGAATTTCGTACTATATATATCCGGCGCACCCAAGATGGGTGATGTATACCTAATTTTGGGGCGCACAATTGGTATCAAAGCTTAGGATATGATCCTCGCTAAGATGTGAGACTAGAACTAGGAGGGAGAGAGACGGAATTCCTTCGCTAGTAGGACCTACTTAAATTTATTTTGTATTTAAATTGGTTGGTCGAGTTTAGAGATATTATGTTACATGTCAATTAACCTTTGTTTTGTGGCGAAGATCTGAAAATGACATCCAAAATGTTGAGAATAGCAATGGAGCACAAGAGACCGCTTGAGTCTCCACATATCAATAATCGTGAGAATGTGCATCGGAAGGCGACAATCCTCATGCAAACAACAACACCGACCAAATGATGAATGATGGATTGTTCAGAGGCTTTATGCAATTCATGCAACAAAGAAAGAGAGCTGGCTCTCGTCCAAAATGTAGGTGGAAACACTGAAACTCTCTGGGGTCACACCACTAAAATGCTTCAAGGAGCCGGGACCACCGGAGTTTAAGGGAGAGCCAAAACCACTTATGGCGGAAGCATGGATAAAGCGATCACCAAGATATTTGATGTCTTGGGATGCTCCGAGGAGCAAAAGGTTCCTTTCACGCTTTTATGTTGCGCGCGGAGAGGCGACATCGGTGGGAATCGGTAAAAACGTACTCAACTCGCCAGATCAAGATGTCTTGGGAGAAGTTCCAAGAGTCGCTTCAACGACAAATACTTTCCGAAAGTATTCGTCACATGAAGGAGGGAGAGTTTATCAAATTGAGCAAAACAATATGACCGTGTCGCAATACGAGGCAAAATTTATGAGTTATCCCGGTTTATGTCCCACTTGGTGGATAATGAAGAGAGAATGGCGCGAATGTTTTTAAGAGGTTTGAAGTTTAGATACGCCAACATCTTATTTCTCATAAACCGTGTTTGTATTCGGATGTTGTAAATAGGGCTCATTGGTGGAGCGCGATAACGAGTCAACGCAACCAAAAGAGAGCAATCGGCAAAATGATAATACTAGTGAGAGCAAAATCGTCGGTGGTGAACAACAAGCGTGGAGGGAATCAACAGCCGTAAATGGTAACCACTTCGGTGGTAATCGTACAAAACAATAATAAGAATGGACATTTCAAGAAGAGGAGATTCAACAATGATGGAAAGACGTCAAGACCAAAGACCCGTTGTTAAGGAAGGAGAAAGACCACCTATCATATGCTTCAAATGCGAGGGGAGGGACACATCACCCAAATTGTGCGATGCCATCCAAAGCATGTTATAATTGTGGAAGAGAAGGTCACTTAGCCCGATTTTGTCGCTCATCAAGACAAATTCAATTAGGATGGAGGCACCAAAGGTCGTCCCGTAAAAATCAAAGCCAGTAGTGCAAGGGAGAGCATTTGTTGTGACCTCCCGAAAGCAAGGAACCCGAATGAGGTCATCACGGTAAGCTTATCATAAACTCTAGCGAAGTCTACACTTTATTTGATACCGGTTCTACCCATTCTTTTATTTCTCCTACTTGCGCCAACAACGATTAAATTTGACTCGAGAAATTAGACTTTGACTTATCTGTGGAAACTCCGTTGGGAGAAACTTTCATTACATCCACGGCTTATAAGTCTTGTTTGGTTCAAGTTGGTACCTACACATTACCTGTCGATCTTATTGCATTAAAAATACTTGCATTTAATGTAATTCTAGGGATTGATTGGTTAACTACTCATCATGCAAAAATTGATTGTTTTCGTAAGGTTGTTAACTTTCATATTCCTAATCGACCTATTATGCAAATTCAAGCAACCAAACCATTAAAATCAATCATCGCTATCTCAAGCCATAAAGCTATTCGCTTTATTGAAAAATGGATGTCAAGCTTTCTTAGCTCATGTCACGGATCTAAACAAAAATACAAAAATACGCCGCTTTTGAATAATATTTCTATTGTTAATGAATTTCCGACGATTCCCTCAAGAACTTCCTCGCCTACCCCAGAGCGTGAAATTAAATTTTGTATCGACCTTGAACCCTAGATACAAAACCCATTTCTAAATCCCCATATCGAATGGCTCCTATTGAACTTCGTGAGTTAAAACTCAACCGCAGGAATTGTTAGACATCGGCTTTATTCGTCCTAGTACTTCTCCTCGGGGTGCTCCTGCTCTATTCGTGAAGAAGAAAGATGGGAGTATGCGACTTTGTATTGATTATCGGGAGTCAATCATGTCACCATCAAAAATAGGTACCCATTGCCACGTATTGATGACCTGTTTGACCCAAATTGCAAGGAGCCAAATTCTTTTCAAAGATCGATCTTCGTTCGGATATCACCAATTGAAGATTAGAATCCGATGACATTCCAAAGACGACTTTTAAAACTCCTATGACGGGCATTATGAATTCTTAGTCATGTCCTTTGATCGACTAATGCTCCTACCGCCTTCATGGATATGATGAACCGAGTATTCAAGGAATATTTGGATCACTTTGTGGTCGCCTTTATTGATGACATCCTCATATATTCCAAAACCCGTGAAGATCATGAGCAACACTTGAGGTCGATACTCCAAAAGCTTCGTGAATATAAGCTTTATGCCAAGTTGAAGAAATGCGAGTTCGCTTTGAGGAAGTAGCATTCTTTGGGCACGTGGTATCAAGTCATGGAATATCTGCTGACCCAAAGAAAGATTGAAGCTATTCAAAGTCGGGAGCAACCTAAATCAATGATCAAAGTACGTAGCTTTCTCGCTTAGTCCGTTATTATCGGAGATTCGTAGAAGGGTTTTCGAATCGCTACTCCACTAACTCAAATTGACTCGAAAAGATACAAAGTTCGGTTGGAGCGAGGAATGTGAGAAGAGTTTTCAAGAACTCAAGAGGAGACTCATTTCAAAGACTGCTCGACAATACCATCCGGTTCGTTCGGGGATTTGTCATCTACAAAGATGCTTCGAGCAAAGGGTTAGGATGTGTTCTCATGCAACATGGGAAAGTCATAGCCTATGCCTCACGACAACTCAAAGAATATGAGAGGAATTATCCTACTCATGATCTAGAGTTGGCAGCTGTTGTCTTCACACTAAAGATTTGGAGGCATTACTTGTATGGGGAGAAAGTGGAGATCTTTACGGATCATAAAAGCCTCAAATATTTCTTCACTCAAAAGGAACTCAACATGCGACAACGACGTTGGTTTGAACTGTTGAAAGATTATGATCATACTATCCAATACCATCCTGGAAAAGCGAACGTGGTAGCTGACGCATTGATAGAAAATCATATGCGGTACGAGAGTGCAATATTGTCAACGCAAAGGCCCATTTTGTATGACTTGCAAAGGATGGAGATAGAGATAAAGACTCTAGGGACCCACGTGATGATGGCAAATATACGAGTAGAATCGACTTTAATTGATAAAATTAAAGCTGCTCAAGTTACAGATCCGGAGCTGATGCGTATGAGGAAGAAAGTGCAAGAAGGTGCGATGCCAAGCAAGAATCGATGAAGAAGGAATACTTCGAGTCAACTCTAGACTTTGTGTTCCTAACGACCCTGATTTAAAGTATAAAATCATGATGGAGGCGCACAACACACCGTTTGCAATCCATCCTGGGAGTACCAAAATGTATCATGATCTTCGACATACATTTTGGTGGGGCAATATGAAGAGAGAGAGATAGCGCTTGCTTATCTCAAGGTGTCTAACGTCAACGAGTCAAGGCGAGCATCAAGTACCAAAAGGTCCATTGCAACCACTTAAAATTCCGAATGGAAGTGGGAGCACATTACCATGGATTTCATTCATCGGTCTTCCCAAAGTTTCTCAAGGCATAGATGCGATTTGGGTCATTGTTGATAGATTGACCAAGTCCGCTTCATTTCTTACCGATACGAGAAACTTATACACTTGAACGCCTTGCTCAGATGTACATAAACAAGGTTGTAAGATTGCATGGTATGCCAAGATTCATAGTTTCGATCGAGACCCAAGATTCACTTCACGATTTTGGGTTAGTTTGCAAAAAGCTATGGGCACAAATTTACGATTTAGCTCGGCATATCATCCTCGGGATTTGGACGGACAATGGAGAGGACTATTCAAACTCTTGAAGATCTATTAAGACTCGTGTCCTTGATTTCAAGGGAAGTTGGGACAAGTTCTTACCATTGGTGGAGTTTTCCTACAACAACAGCTTATCAAACAAGTATCGGCATGGCTCCATTCAAGCGCCAGATGGAAGAAAGTGTCGCTCTCCAAGATGTTTGGGATGAGGTGGGTGAAGCAACGTTGTTGGGACCAGAGTTGGTACGTATGACTACGAAAAAGATTCAAACGATCCGAAGAAACGATAAAAAAACCTCACAAGATCGATAAAGAGTTATGCCGATCTTCATCGAAAGGACGTGGAATTCGATATAGAGATCATGTGTTGTTACGTGTTGCTCCATGGAAAGGAGTTACTGAGATTTGGAAAGAGAGGAAAGCTCAATCCTCGATTCATCTACCCATTTTAATCCTTGATCGAGTAGGAACCGTGGCCTATAGACTCGCTTTTACCGCCAAGTATGTCTCGTGTTCATAACATTTTTCACATATCCATGTTACGTAAATATGTGGAAGACCCAACCACATTATCGAGTTGGAACCGGACAAAATAGCGGAAGATTTGACGTATGAAGAGGTTCCTGCTCAAATCTTGGATAAGAAGGAACATATTCTACGCACTCAAGGTTATACCTCAAGTCAAAGTTTTGTGGAGAAACCACGATGTTGAGGAAATGACTTGGGAGTTAGAATCAAAAATGAAATCAAGGTATCCTTACCTCTTCGACATACCAGGTACGTACTCTAATTTCGAGGGCAAAATTTCATAAGAATGGGAGATTGTAAAACCCCAACTTTTTGAATAAAGATGAATTTTCTATAAATATTATTTTTGAATATTATGGAGTGAAATTGATATAATAGTTATGGGTAATATTTATAAATTTTGCAAAGTACGCAAGTTGTTATATAATATTCGATTGGTCGGGGAATATTCATTTTAACAGGAATATTAGTACAACGGCACAATCATCAGTGGACCCTATTAACGGAATTATTGTTTGATTGAGAAAACGACAAAAATACTTTTTTGAAAATAACGGCGGAAGTTTTACCGTTAACTGTTGAAACACCTTGCAGTTAAAATACAATGAATACGCATGGTCAGTTGCATAAGAGCAACACTCATATTGATTATTGATGCTTACGTGATAAGTCACTCGCTTTTGTTGGTATTATTAATGTAATAATACGTAAAATCTTTTATATAAAAAATGTAATACTTTTATAAAGTTATTCTATAAATAAAATATATTATATTCTATTATGCATAGTGTTGTATAAAGGTCTCATATAGTGTTTTGCATAGTAAAATCTTTTTATATAAAATAGAATACTTTTATAAAGCTATCTGCTTTATTATTAGACAATAATTAGAATATATTATATTTTATTATGCATAGTGTTTTGCATAAGGTTCTGCATAAGTTTTTGCATAGTAAAATCTTTTATAAAGTTATTCGTTTTATTAGATTATAAATAGAATATATTATATTTTATTTAAAAGATTTTGCTTTAAATATGGACCGTCATTAAAGTAAATCAATCTCGACCGCTTCATGAGTTAGTTACTTATGCGATTCATTTTCTATAAATAAAGCTCATTCCTTCATTATTTTCTTATGAATTCACTTTGAAACTCTAGAGAGAGAAAATTATAGAGAGAAAGAAGAAAAGATTTTACTTCACTACTTAACTACTCTCTTATATTCAATTTATTTTTGTACTGTAAGTGGGTGTTATTCTTTCTTATTCATGAAGAGAACTGTTGTTATTCCATTGCTTATTATTCTCATTGGAATAACTCAGATACGCTGCTGATCACCTATACTTTGTGACATTCTTCTATTATTCCATCTTTTACTATTCTCATTGAATATCCTCGTCATGCATGCGTTTTTACGCCGGACCGATTCCATCTTTATTATTCTATTGGAATATCCTCGCTCAGACGCTTTTACGCCTTGACCTGGTTCCGCTCTTTATTATTATTCTATTGGAATATCCTCACATGCATGCTTTTACGCCGGACTCGATTCCGTCCTTATTAGTATTTTGTTGAATAACTTTGCCTCTGCTGAAGTACCGCATGCATGGTGATTTCGTTGTTATTCCATTCTTTATTATTACATTGAAACATCTTGTTGGGTGCGAATTTCGCACTGACACCGTTCCGTTATTTAGTATTCTGTTGAATAACCTCGCTTATGCTAAGTACCGCATGCATGGTGATTTCTTTTGTTATTCCATTCTTTATTATACTCGATTAGTTAAAGTTTTGACTTCTATACTCCATGAAATTAGTAGAATATCCTTGATATTTGCGCTTCATCCAAAGATCTTTTCATGGAAATATTCTTCCCGATCATTCTTGAATTTTACTCTACAAAGCAAGATCATGTGTCGACAATTTGGACATTAGTAGTTCTTGGACAAATTAATTCTTGAACTTGTTTTATTGAATTCTTATATCATTGTCATCATCCTCATGTTTATATTATGTTGAAAGTCATCTCATGGCCCATGAGTGCATAGATGGACTTGGTATGATTATGACTCAGATGGATTATTCTTTGTAATCATGAATCGTAATGTTACAAATGATGTGGTAAAAGTCCTTATTGGCCCATAGTGCATTGTTGGATAGTTGTTGGCATGATCATGACCATTAATGAATACACGAATATTCTTGGCCCGTAATGCATGGATAATTGTGGTCGTAATACTAAAGAATATCCTCGGCCAGAGTAGTGCGGGGGTGATTCGATGATGTGGAATATTTATTGTCGAGTCTCAATGATAATGATGATGAAAAAACCTTTTAATTATAAAAGATAGTAGATTTTATTTTCTACTTGACTCTTTTAATGGATTGCTTGTTCCACGCACTTAAACTTGATGTCTATTATATTTGTAGACACTCAAAATTTTCTCAGACTCTTTATTCTTAACATTGTAGGAGGATGATTAAGTCTTTTAAGAGAGAACCACGACGAACAATCCAAATCCATACGAGGATACTACCGAAAGTTCAACATTAACCCCGGATCGCAATACTGGAGTAATGATTTCAACCTCGGATTTAACCCCGAGACCTGCGCAGATCAATACCGAACACACACAGAGAAGACCGATTAATCTGGAGATAACCCCGAGGTATCCGGTCTCGATCCCAACCATTGGAATAGCCACCAACCTTGGTGATAACCCCAAGGAATGCAGCTTGGAGATAACCCCGAAAATGCTTGTTTCAAATGCCATCGACTTCAATCTCTACGCACTCACAACGCGAAATACACTTGTGCCAACACCGATCACATCGGAAAGCAGGCACACCTCAAAGATGACAATGAGGATCTTCAACAAATGTAATAGTCAATCTCGGCGAAATCGAGCAACGTTTGCTTATCGGCCCGTCTGGCGTGAATAACCGTAAGAAACATCGCCATCTCGTCCCAACACGATGCCACGTCTCGTCTCTACGCAATGATGTCCCACAAGGCTAACCAATCCCGGTGTGACTATTATGCGGGGTAACGGATGAAAGTTGAAGCTTGAAGACCGGGAGGGCATCGTCCCATCTTCAAAGACTTCGTAAAAACTCTAATCCCATGCTATCGTCTGACTCTTGACAACGGCGGATCAAAATAGGTCCCGAATACCTCAAAACGGATGCGATTGCACTTCTCAAAATTTGAGTGGACATTATAGTGCCTGAGTGCATGTACTTCGGGACGACCCGACCCACCTTTGGTACACCTGCGGCACCTTTTGCCTATAAATAAGAGGCTTGGGGTGCTGATTTTTAAGAGAAAAAAGACGAAGAAACCACTGCACAATTTGCTCTGCTTTTCGCCGTATAGTGTATTTTCCCACTTTCAAACACACAGAGCTCATATATAGCCTCTTTTGTACCCACAAAAAGCCCAAAGTGTTACCCACTCTAAAAATATAGAAGCCCTTTTTATCGATCAAATTTGTAAGCCTTCTCATACACTTTAGAGTCTTTCTCTTCATCTTTGCACACACCCTTCTACACGCGTTGAGAGTCGTGTTGTTGCTTGCTTTTGCGGACTTGATTCCGTGGTTTCCTTCGATCTGTATATATATATATATATATATATATATTTATATATATATTATTTAACATTATCGAGTTATGCCTCGATTGAGCCTAGACTTCGGTCTGGAGCGTTTACTGCTTTAATATATATATACTTATATATATTAATTGTCTGTCGGACTTTATTCGATGAGCTGAACTTGATTACGATCGTTTATTAAGCTTTTATATATATATATATATACTTATATATATCAACTATGTGTCGGACTTTGTTCGATGAGCCTGAACTTGATGCAGTGCGTTTACTTGCTTTTATATATATACTTATATATATGAGCGTAGTCGAACTATGTTCGATGAGCCCGATTTTACATCCGGTGCGTTTTGCTTTTCTTATATATATATATATATATATATATATATATTTATTTTGTTACACTTCGAGTTCCCTTAAGTGGCGATCGATAGTTTTTACACTTTCTTTACATTTAGTCCTCGCTGAGTTTACTTACGTGGCGATTGATCGCATTTCGACTTTATTTACATTACATCACTTTGGAGTTTCCTTCGTGGTGGTTGGCCAGTATCTACACTTTATTTATATTTCGATCCCCCATGGAGGTGCTTCATGGTTGGTGATCCCGTCGTATATATATATATTTACCGCTTTTTATATATATACCCTTTGTGCTTTTATACAAATTGCAATATTCTGTGAGCCTAGGAATCATGTGATCACAGATTCATCTCATTGGATCTAGATTCGGTTCCCGTGATGGACATTTTCAGCTGTAAGGAGCTTGTAAATTATTCTACGATGTCTGTATTTCCGCAGATGGTTTCCATACCCACGAGGAAGTCGGCATTATTTTTTTATATATATTATTTTAAATGCGGATCGTCGCGTTAAATCGAAATAAAATCAATCTAGCCGCTCACTTAATAAAAATGGGAGTGTAAAAGGTCTTAATTCCTATTGAGCAGCAGGGTTTGAAAAACCTCTTTTATAAAACATCATTGCCATATCTTGCTAAACACTGAATTTTTACATAAATTCAAATCCTGTGTATATAGGTTCGAAAGAGGCCTCGCATAACTTTCATATAACAGCACATTTACCCACACACACACACACACACACTCAGATAATAGTTTCTTGAAAAGAGGCGGTCACCGTGGTAACACGGATGTCGAAGTGCTAACACCTTCCCCCGCATAACCAAGTCCCCGGACCCTAAATGGATCTCAGTTTCGCCGACCCGTATATCAGTGTCACATCACTGGGTCAATGTGCAAACCTTTTCTCGGTTGTGTTGGTACAACCATTTAAAAAACCAACTGGCAACTCTTAACAGTCCCATCGTCGACATTATACATGTCGGACCTTTTTTCACTTATTTTTCAAACAAATCTCACCTAAAATGAGAACACCAAAGAACAAGTAACGGAAAGGACATCCAAAATCCCGACATCGACAATGGCGACTCTGCTAGGACCTCCAAGAAGAGGACTTAAGCCGCTACTACAATCTTTTCAAAACTCATTATCTCTGCTTGTGTGTGGATGTTGCATTTACATTGGATGAATGTGTACGAATGCATGTCTTGTTTGAGCTTAGTGCTTCACATCATATCTGCGTGTGATGTTAGTGCTTATTATATAAAAAGCTTATGATATTAGTAGTCGCACATGTCATCATTTCATACGGTGAGACACGATGTATGTGAATGTATGTTGTGTGGTCCCTCCACCGGAGGCTATCCGTCGGTGTTTGATTCTTTGGACTCATGAGAAGACTAATTCTCCGAGGCTCAGGAAATGCACCACCCAAATTCGCTCTAGTTGAAAGACCGGATTAACTTCCCGTCTAGTAGATTGCGATGATTTGGGAACTTTCATGCCAAAAAGCCGCGAGAGTAACCTAAGATAGGTCAGCCTCTGATAAACCCAAAATGAAGGAAAGTCTCTTCATGCCCTCATTTCAATTACTTGTAAACACAATTACTTGTAATTTCATTCCATATCTATCTCCATGTAATGAGAAATATGAAGCAATATGTCCACATACATGTTACGAACAGCTGACACCCGTTTTGCAGGATAAAATTCCTAAAATGGACACATCACATATCATGTCATTATACACCTTCCCTAAGGACTAAACTATGCCAGTCTTTTCGCGAGGAATCAATCGGACCTACTTACGGTCGAAAAAGTCCAAAAGGCAACAGCCTATAAATCGATCATGTCGTCATCCGACCGGTGAACTTAATCCGCTGTGAAAGAGTTCGACGGATTAAGCAAACAGATCTGATTTGGGTCGTTTCTATTAAAAATTAATTACACGGTCTACACAGGTCGAAAAATACCCGTCATACTAAGCCCTCCACACAAGGAGGAATTCCGGCCATTACCATACCAGAGCCACAATTGGATACGACCAACAAAATGCAGGATGCTGCCCATTCCACTGGAGATCCAGACAATAGTAACATCAAAAAGAAAGTCCTCCAAATGGAAGAGACCTTTCGCTTATCAAAGGAATTGGAACACACGGGGGTGTTTCATATATCTTGATCTATGTATTTTTTCACGGTGTTCACTATCCAGAAAAATTTAAAACTCTTGACTTTGAAAAATATGACGGGTTAGGGGATCCTTATACACATTTAAAAGTCTTTATTGGAGAACTGGGATCCTATGCAGAGGATGAAAAACTCAGAATGCAATTGTTCCAAAAGAGTCTAACCGGAGAAGCCTGCTTAAGTGGTACACAAGATTAGACAACTCCAAAATTCACACAAATTGGGAAGAGCTAGCATATGCCTTCCTCACTCAATACAGTTTTCAAACTCAGATGGCTCCCGATCGGTATCAAATTACCAAGATCAAAAAATAGTCTAATGAGTCTTTCAGAGAGTATGCCCAAAGGTGGAGACGCCTGGCTACCCAAGTTAGTCCTGCCATGACAGAATCATAAATGGTCATGACATTCATAGACATACAAGAAGCTCCCTTCTATGAGAGAGTTTTAGCCAGCATCGACAAACCGTTTTCTGAAATGGTTAAACACGGGGAGATGGCTGAAATGGGGTTGAAGTCAGGAAAGATTCAAGACCTAGCTGCACTCAAAGCTATTGCTAATCATATCCAATCTGGAAATTATGGGGACAACCCCCGGAGGGTCCATAAAAAGATAGAGGAAGATGTTTCCCTGATACTACAGGGACAAAAAGGCAATCAAAGTATGCCCATTCAAAGGAGAAACTACACTCCCTTTCCAGCACAGTCTGCAAACCCTCCAGTACCAAAAGGTGGAGAAGTCAAACGCCATCGAGTGTTTACACCCTTAGGGGATACCCTCGAGAACATTCTTAATCTTCTGACAACACAGAAGAAAATTACGCATCTTCTTCCACCAGCCAGCCCTAATGGACGGGGTTTCAATGCTGATAGGAAATGTGCTTATCATGCCAGGGCACCTGGACATGATACTCAGGATTGTTGGGCCTTGGAACAAAAGATCCAGGACCTAATAGATAATGGAGAGATCGTAGTCACCAAACCCGATCAGCCTCATGTACAAGACAACCCTCTTCCTCAACACAAAAAAGAAGAGGTCAACATGATTAATTGGAGCAGTGGACAGAGTTCCAACTTTAGCTGTGACTCCCCCCAGACCATCAAAGATGGTGATGACAGATGGGATTATGCTAAGTTCCAATTCAAAATGGAATGAAAGATGAAAGCTCTCTGCAAACAAATTGAGCAATTGGCGAAACTGGTGACTTATTAGCATCAAGTGACTCGGCAATTAATCAGCCAGGAGCATGCCAGTCTCCTAACAATCGTCATGAATATTCCCTCGTCCCTTTCAGAAAATTAAATGCTGGAAGACAAAGTGACGAAGAGAGCAAATGCCAAAGCCCGTCGGGATTTCGCCAACAAACGGAAATTCACCTATTTGGGCCAACCCATGGAGGAAATCCTTCACATATTAATCAATAATGGAAGGATTAGTTCCCTTCTACCTCCAATCAACCCCAGTTTGGGACGTTACAACTCTGATGGAGTATGTCAATCCCACTTCCAGTCTCGCGGTCACATCACAGAAGAATGCTGGGCACTCCACCACCTTATTCAAAATCTAATCAACAGTGGTGTACTGCGCTTGGCAGATAACGACACTGTGTTACGAGCAAGTGAGAATGTAGGCCCTACTAAGTGGAAAAGTGTGGTAGCAATTATATCTACTGAAGGTGAAGGGATTAATACTGTTCTCACAACACCGATAATTCAGCTCAAAGGAGGAAGCAATCCTTTTAAAGTGGCCGCTCCCGAGCCAATCAACTTGCCATGCAGAGCACAATATCCTATTGTTAGCTTGCACAAGGTTCTGTGGAATTATGGAGAAGGTGAAGGATCCACCTCACATACCACTGCTGCAATGTCAAAGGAAAATCCACTGTATCTTCCCCATCGGGTGATGAACCCCACCACTAAATCAAAGGGGAAAATACCCATGGAGAAGATTGAAAAATTCCTCCGCGCTGTGGGTCATAACGAAGCCTCGGTGGTTTTAAGCCTGAAGGAAGCTCCACCACAAATATCAATTTTGGACTTGGTCCTAACTTCCGAGAATCACCGGAAGGTCTTGTTAAAGGTTTTGGAAGAAGCCTATCTTCCGACATCAGTGGATACAAAAAAATTTCAACACATAGTTGATCACATTTTCAACACTAATGTGATATCCTTCACTGATGATGACATACCACCCGAAGGGACTGGTCATTGCAAACCGTTGCACATTGCAGTCTTGTCCTCCGGATATATGGTGGCTGGAGTCTTAATAGATGGAGGTTCCTCTCTAAATATCTGCCCATATGCCACCTTGGTGAAGATGAATATAAATCTCAACCGAATTCGGAGTAGCCATACTATCATCAAAGCTTTTGATGGAGCCCGTCGTAACTCGGTTGGAGTAATTGAGCTGCCAATCGAAATTGGCCCTCATACATTCTGCGTATCCTTCCATGTGCTCAAGATAGATTCGGGATACAACCTGCTCTTGGGGCGACCAAGGATCCACATGGCAGGGGCAGTCCCCTCCGCCCTTCACCAACAACTGAAGTACATTATCAACAATAGCCTGGTCACGGTGAACGCTGAACCAGAGATTCCTCAGCATGGGGATATACCGTTCATCAATGCCAATGCAGACATAGAACCAGTTAGTTTTCATACTTTGGAAATAAGCAACACCCAATACCACGTTATTGGAGCACCATTGCTCGAACCCCACATTTCTGATGAGGTGATGTCAGCCACTCAAGAAATGATGTCGTTGGGTTATAAGCCAGGACAAGGGTTGGGTAAAGATGGCGAGGTATCCGATTACCCCATTTGATTAACCAAGCAAGTTGGAGCAATTTGGACTAGGCTATTCTGCCTCTGAGTCATAGGAATCCTCATAAGCATCAGCAGATTCCTTTGGCTTCAACCATGTGGCGTTTGGCTTCGCCTTCAAACTCCGAGTCCGCACAACCTCCAGTAAAGGTGCCAGCCAATGTCATGGCCATGTTATTTCCTAAGCCGAAACTAGTGGAGGAAAAGAAAATCGTTATTCCAAATCCTGCAATCGAAGAAGAGGAGCGGAGAATCAAGGAAAATGTTGTCCGAATAATGTCGGGCATGCGCATCATCGTCCATGATGAACATACCAATGAATACACCCAGGATGATGATTGCCACGACGTAATGGCCATCATTCGGAATGAGGAGGATGATGACAATCCCTCCATCACTGCGGTCCACCCGGACTTTACCCTTACCAATTGGAACAACATTCCTTGCTTTGGTCGACAAGGGTAAAGCGGGCATAAATTCTTTTCTGCCCTGTAGATACAATAACTGCTTACTTTTCTGTACAATATTAGCAGTTTATTTTGCCAGTATATGCTAACACTATGTATGATCAACGCATTTCATATATACTAAGTGAAAGCATATTTTGTTTCAGGACTCTGAATTTAGATGTGCAGTATTTGCGGATCGATGCCTCTCTACACAAGGATTGTACCTTTGATGTAGAGATAAATTCAGCCTTGATGGATCTCCAGGATGACATTGAGGTGCCTCCAAAAATTCAAGAATGGGTCAAAGACAAACCCAAACCCAACCTTGATCAAACCACTTCTTTCAATCTCGGAACCTTAGAAAGCCCTAAATTAATCCAGATTGGTTCAGACCTTACCCCAAACAAACGGAATGACATGGTTACGCTATTAACACAATTCCAGGATGTGTTTGCATGGTCTCATGAAGACATGGTGGGTTTATCCACTGACATTGTCCTTCATCGCCTTCCCATTAAAGAGGGATTTAAGTCGATCAAGCAAAAGCTCAGGCGATTGAAACCTAAGTGGAGTTTAAAGGTGAAAGAAGAGATTGTGAAACAATTTCAAGCCGACATCATCATGGTGTCAACATATCCTGAGTGGATATCCAACATCGTGCCCGTACCTAAACCTGGAGGGAAGGTGCGAGTTTGCATGGATTACAGGGACTTGAACAAAGCTTGCTTAAAAGATAGCTTTCCCGTGCCATTTATCCACTTTCTCATTGACAATCTTTGCTCAATCGACATGTACTCCTTTCTTTGATTGCTTTGCGGGGTACCATCAGATCATGGTTGCCGAGGAAGATCGTGAGAAGACTACTTTCATCACTCCTTGGGGAACTTTTTGCTATAGACGATTGTCATTCGGCCTCATCAATGCCGGAGCTACCTATCAACGAGCTATGATGGCTCTTTTCCATGACTTAATGCATAAAGAGATTGAGATCTACGTGGATAACATCATTGTCAAGTCCCGGAAGGAGGATGACCATCTAGACCATCTCAGAAAATTGTTCAACAAGTTGCGTAAATACAACTTGAAGTTGAATCCAGCTAAGTGCGCCTTTGGCGTCAAGTCGAACAAGTTGCTAGGATTTCTAGTCGACCACAAATGGATTGAAATGGATCCTACCAAAATCCAAGCCATCACGAAATGCCCATTCCTCGATTGAGAGAAGAAATCGTGAATTTTGGGAAGGATCAACTTCATCAAGAGTTTATCTCCCAACTCACGGCAACTTTGAGGAGCCAATCTTCAAGTTATTAAGGAAGAACTCCTCCATGAAATGGAATGATGAGTACCGAATACCTTCCTTACAATCAAGAAACAAATAGTCAAAGCTCCTATCTTGGTACCACCCGGGGATGATGTTCCCCTGTTCGTGTACACATCCATAAGTGATGATGCCATGGGTCAGATCTTTGAGACGAGAAAGATGATAGAGGCCAAGAATGAGCTATCTATTACCTCAGCAAAAGGTTCAGCAGCAGTGAACACAAGTACATTCTGATCGAGAAGACGTGTTGTGCTTTAACATGGGCTTCTATGAGGTTACAACATTACCTCCATGGTCACACAACCCATCTCATATCCCGCATGGATCCTCTCAAGTACGTGTTCAACATACCCATGTTGAACTGCCGGCTGTCCAGATGGAAGTTGATCCTATAACAATTTAACATTGTATATGTGACTCAAAAGTCCATCAAAGGTCAAGGAATTGCAGATCAACTGGCCGCCGCACCTTCAGGGGATTTCAAACCTTTGGAAACATATTTCCCCGATGAAGGAGTAATGATAGTCTGCAAAGAACACCATCTGTCTGACACGCCAATCATGGAAGATGTATTTTGATGGGTACATTAACATGGAAGGTTTTGGAGTTGGAGCAATTCTAGTATCTGATACGGGGGAGCAGTATCCCGTTGCCGTCAAATTACAGTTTGTCAGCACCAACAATACGGCTGAGTATGAAGGCTATCTCATGGGGCTAAAACTTGCCCGTTCAATGGGCATTAAGCGGTTAACTGTCCTTGGAGATTCGGAGTTGGTAATCAGACAATCCACTGGAGTCTATCAAACCAAGGAACTACATTTGCTTTGCCTTACCATCGGCAGGTTTTGAAGATGGCTTTGGAGTTCAAAGAAATCTCCTTTCTACACATTCCTCGTAATAGGAATGATTTCGCGGACGCATTAGCAACTTTGGCCTCCTTGATTCGTATATCAGACAAGGAACACTTGCCAATCGTCACAATTTCCCTGCACAAGGCCCCAACCTATGGGAATTACGTTGGAGAAGTATCGGATGAGCTACCTCCCATCCAACCTCCTTGGTATCAGCATATCAAGGAATATCTGAGAGATAGATCTACACCCGCTGAGGCGAGCCTGACTGAGAAAAGGCGGATCCATCGACTTGTTATGAAGTTCTACTTGAGTGGAGATGCGCTCTATAAAAGAGATGCAGGACTAGGTCTCCTCAAGTGTCTAGACAAAGATCAAGCCCAAAGGCTTATGGATGAAATCCATGGCGGAGTCTGTGGGCCCCGCATGAGTGACCCCCTCCTTGTCAAGAAAGTCCTCAGGATGGGACATTATTGGCTATCTCTCAAGGCTGATTGCCATGACTACGTCAAAAGATGCTATCAGTGCCAGATTCATAGGAATGCTATACATGCCCCTCCACGGGAGCTCCACAATATGAGTTCGCCTTGGCCCTTCTCAATGTGGGGAATGGACGTTATTGGGCCCATTGAGCCTAAAGCCAGTAATGGTCACCAATTTATCTTCACCATGATTGACTACTTCACCAAGTGGGTAGAAGCAGCCTCCTTCCCCAGGGTCACTAAAGAAGTCATCATTGCTTTCATCAGAAACAATGTCGTTTGTCGATATGGACAACTAGAGGTGATTGTGACAGACAATGCCAAAAGCCTCAAAAACAAAATGATGAAGGAGTTATGCAGTAAATTCCACATCAAACATCTTAACTCTGTCATCTATCGTCCAAAGATGAACGGTGCTGTTGAAGCGGCTAACAAAAATATCAAGAAGATTATGCAAAAGATGTCAGCCAACCACAAAGATTGGCCTAACCTGTTGCCTCTTACTCTATTAGCCTCTGAAACACAATCGTTACTTAACCGGGGCAACCCCTGCGCTTTAACCTATGGGATGGAAGCAGTGCTCCCCATAGAAGTTGAGATGGAATCTCTCAGAGTGTTGATCGATGCTCAGCTGGATGAAAACCAATGGGTACAAGACAGGTATCACCAATTGTCTCTGATGAGCGAAAGACGAACCGCGGCTATCTTCAATGGTCACTATACCGGCAAAGGATCGCGGATCCTACAACAAAAAAAAAGTCCTAACTCTGGCAATTTAAACAACATGACTTGGTTACGAAGAAGATTCTTGACAATCAAGATCGGCCCAAAGGAAAATTCGCTCTAACGAGAAGGCCCGTTTATTGTCAAAGAAGTATTGACGGAGGCGCTCTCAAATTACAAGAAATGGACGGCGATGAATTTCCACAACTCATCAACTCGAGACACCGTGAAATTGTATTATGTCTAAAGTAACGAGAAAACACCACAGTGCATCATCATCGAGTCACCACCATTCCGGTTCTTTAACCCTTTACCACCTACAACTTGCTACACTTTGCCCTCGTGGAAACATACTCTTCAAGCCAATGACTGGCTTTCTCCTTTTTGACTCATACAACTTAGGTCATCCCACCGGATTGAACCTCTTCGCGTTCATGATTTGGCTACCCATATATGGGATCAAACTTCTCCCGCCTGCAGCTTATCCTCAACCTAGGATTAAACTTTCTCCTCCCACACTCGACTGCACATGGGATTACGCTTTTCTTCTGCATTGAGGGCGAACTACGTCGACGATCTCCTCTTCATATAGAGATGCGTGGCGACCATGTTATATGGCGGTCATGATAAAACAAAAACAACAAAAATATTTCTACCCTCTTCTCCTTACAAAAGCAAAAATAACCAAAAACATTCCTACACCATATCGGCCATATCTGACGTTGAACCTCTTACACGAGTTCGAACTACACGCAGACTGATCTCCTCTTCAATAGGAGTCGTGGCGTACCATTCATAGTGCGGTCTCACCACCTACCAAAATACAAACCATTGTCGGTGGTATTGGGATTCTCTTTCAATCCACTACATTTCATTCGACTTGCACCAAAGGGATGGAATTACCCTAACTCCTCCCAAATAGAGATTCGGCGACCATCTAAGCTGCGTTCATACCTCGAAGAGCAATACTAAACCATAAGAGGTGGAATTAACTAGGCTTCTCCTAAATAGAAGTACTGGCGACCATCTGTGGTGCGGTCAATCTCAGAGAGGAAAGCCACATTCCTCTCCACATTTCCATTCAGAAACAAGTCCCAAGACACCAAAGATGGTAGGGATATACATAGATCGATGATCCATTCTGAACTATCCAAAGACAGCTCAATGTCCATCCACCAAAGAAGAATTCAGAATTCATCCAGATCACAAGCCCTGAAGTAGCAGGCAAAATATCAAGCAAATAGCAAGACATATCTAAAAGGGAAGTGATCCAAAAATATATTTCCTTATCATATATAATGCTGTTTGATATATATACAATGTGAACTGTACAGGACAAAATGGCTAAGCTAGTCTGTGCAGGTAAATACAAGATCATCTACGAATCAGGGTACACGTGAGCTAGCAAGACCAATGCAATGCATGCTCAGCCGTTGACACACGTATCAATGAAGGTCAAGCAACCTTGACATCATTTCAGTCGATAGCGTTTAAACCTGTCAGAGCTATAGAGCTGTTCAAGGTTCTTATACCCAGATGCTCATATTCCCCAGTGGATCCCCATGCGGATCCCCACGCGGGGGTCACAATGCAATGCTCCGTTGATCTACACGTCAGCAAATGTCAAGAAACCTTGACGATCTCCTCACAGAGTTTCATCCGTTGATCTACACATCAGCAAAGGCCAAGCAACCTTGACAGCATATCCCACAGGATGTTTCAGCTGTTGATTCACAAGTCAACGAAGGTCTGGCATCCCTGACAGCATTTGCTATTGGCAGTAAATCCAACAAAATCATTACGTATTCTGGCGATACTAACCAGGAGAGCTCAACATTATCCAAGAGGATAGATGATGGAATATGTTATACACATCCTCAAACAGATCAAGCTTTATCCCCACAGATCTCTTACACATAAGAGATACCCCTTCAGCATCAAGTCGTTATCAAGAACACAAGAATTTGGTGATAACTCCAACACCAATATCCTAACAGATTAAACGCACACATCGATTCTCACATTGATGTTGCCAATCCCGGTTGAAGTAACAGAAACCAAAGATCATCCCCAAATATTTGGGCCACAACCCCGTACACATGCATCATACATTTGCATCATGTTGCTACCCTTAGCACCATGTTTATCTTGTTGCATTTCAAGTGTCTAGGATTCTTTATCCTACCCACGCATCGCCATGCATGAGTATGATAAAGAGGGGCATCTGTAGACACTCGAAATTTTCTGTACTACTGTTACTAACATTGAAGGAGGACATATTTGTCTTTTAAGAGAGAACCCTAAAAGATAATCCAAATCCATATCGGATACTAGCGGAAGTTCAGCATTAACCCCGGATCGCAATCTGGGAGTAACAGTTTCAACCTCGGATTTAACCCCGAGACCTGCAGATACAATACCGGAACACACACCGGAGAAGACCGATTAATCTCGGAGATAACCCCGAGGTATCCAGTCTCAGTCCCAACCATGGGAATAGCCACCAACCTTGGTGATAACCCCAAGGAATGTAGTTTCGGAGATAACCCCGGAAATGCTTGTTTCAAATGCCATCAGCTTCAATCTCGGCACTCACAACGAAATACACTGTGCCAACACGGCAATCACATCGGGAAGACATGCACACCTCAAAGATGACAATGAGGATCTTCAACAAATACAACAGTTCAATCTCAGCGAAGTCTGAGCAACGTCTGCTTATCGGCCCAATCCGGCAGTAACACCGGTAAGGGGTAACATTGCCATCTCGTCCAACACGATGCCACATCTCATCTCTACGCAACAGTGTCCCACAAGGCTAACCAATCCCGAGTGAATATTGTGCAGGGTAACGGATGAAAGTTGAAGCTTGAAGACCGGAGGGCATCGTCCCATCTTCAAAGACTTCGTACAAACTCTAATCCCATGCCATCGTCTGACTCTCGACAACAATGGCGATCAAAATAGGTCCCGAATACCTTAAAACGGATGCCCAGTTGCACTTCTCAAAATCCAAGTGGACATTACATTGCACGAGTGCACGTGCTTGAGACGACGACCCGGCAAGCAGGCCAAGCCGACCCAGACCCACCTCCTCAGGTACACTGCGGTGAGCCGCCGATTAGTTACACCTAACGACACCTTTTGCCTATAAATAAGAGGCTTGGGGTGCTGATTTTAAGAGAAAAAGATGGGAAACCCCGCACAATTTGCTCAGACTTCGCCATACGAGTGTATTTTCCCACTTTCAAACACTGTTAGCTCATATATAGCCTCTTTTGTACCCACAAAAAGCCTAGTGTTTACCCACTCTAAAGATATAGAAGCCTTTTTTATCAGTCAGCTGTAAGCCTTCTCACACACTTTAGAGTCTTTCTCTTCATCTTTGCACACACCCTTCTACACGTTGAGAGTCGTGTTGCTTGCTTTTGCCCCACTTGATCCGTGGTTTCCTTCCAGTCTGTATATATATATAATATATATATATATATATATATATATATACTTATATATATATTGACTAACATTATCGAGTTTGCCTCGATTGAGCCTGAACTTGATGCGGGCGTTTTTTGCTTTAATATATATATATACTTATATATATTAATTGTCATCGGGACTTTGTTCGATGAGCCTGAACTTGATGCAGTGCGTTTATTCACTTATATATATATATACTTATATATATCAACTGTGTGTCGGACTTTATTCGATGAGCCTAGACTTCGGTCTGGTGCGTTTACTCGCTTTTATATATATATACTTATATATATGAATGTGGTCGAACTATGTTCGATGAGCCTGGATTTTACATCCGGTGCTTTTCTTTCTTTCTTATATATATATATATATACACACATACACACACACATATATATATATATATATTTTGTTTTGTCCTGCTTGGAGTTCCCTTAAGTGGCGTTCGATAGTTTTTACTGATTTTCTTTACATTTCGTCCTCGCACTTTTGGAGTTTACTTCGGTGGCGATTAATCGCATTACAACTTTATTTACATTCTTTCTCTTTGGAGTTTCCTCCGTGGCGGTTGGCCGTATCTCTGACTTTATTTATATTTCGATCCCCCATGGAGGTGCTTACGTGGTTGGTGATCCTGCTCAGATATATATATATATATATATATATATATATATTATATATATATATATACTTGCTTTTATACAAATTGCAATATTACATGCGCTTAGGAATCATGTGATCACAGATTCATCTCATTGGATCTAGATTAGGTTCCGTGATGGACATTTTCAAATTTATGGCGACTTGTAAATTATTCTGCGATGTCTCATATTTCCTCGGATGGTTTCCATACCCACGAGGAAGTCGGCATTATTTTTTATATATATTATTTTCGCATGCGGATCGTCAGTATTCGTCAAATAAAATCAATCTAGCCATAGCTCACTTAATAAAAATGGGAGTGTAAAAGGTCTTAATTCTATTGAGCGTGAGGTTTGAAAAACCTCTTTTATAAAACATCATTGCCGTATCTTGCTAAACACCTTTGATTTTTACATAAATTCAAATCCACAATATATAGGTTCGAAAGAGGCCTCGCACAACTTTCATATAACAGCACATTGACCCACACACACACTCAGATAATAGTTTCTTGAAAAGAGGAAGTCACCGTGGTAACACGGATGTCGAGGTGTGCCTAACACCTTCCCCTCGCATAACCAAGTCTCTGGACCCTAAATGAATCTCGGTTTCGCCGACCCGTATATCAGTGTCACATCACTGGGTCAATGTGCAAACCTTTTCTCGGTTGTGTTGGTACAACCATTTAAAAAACCAACTGGCAACTCTTAACAGTCCCATCGTCGATATTATACATGTCGGACCTTTTTCACTTGTTTTTTCAAACAAATCTCACCTAAAATGAGAACACCAAAGAACAAGTAACGGAAAGGGACATCCAAAAATCCCAACGTCGACAATATTTTATCAGTTTAACATTGTTAGAGACTAATGATAATTTATTCTGCATTATCTTAGTCATAATATTTCTTATTGGGCTATTTGAGCTCACCCTTTCTTTCACTGTTCTCTTCAGGAAATGAGAATATAGCTGGGATGAGTCAGGGAACGGAGTGATGGTCCAGAGGATAACATTAGTAGTCCTCACTATTCTGTGAAATAGTGTGATAATAATTGTAATGAGGACTCTTTTTGAGTTTGTATAATCTCTAGTAGATAATATTTGTATTCAAACTCACAGTTTATGTTTTGTCGTATGTTAACACGACAGTTGTATTATTAAGTTGTATTTGAATTATGTACCATATATCTGGCGACCCAAGATGGGTGATGTATACCTAATTTTGGGGGCGTCACACTAATAGTTGATGTTCACCAACTCCATCCCATCACAATGGTGTTCTGAACTTCCTGCTGTATAATGCTTCATAAGGCGGCATGCCGATGCTTGCATGGTAACTGTTATTATAGGCGAATTCTACCAATGGTAAATGATCGTCCCAGTTTCCTTTGAAATCCATGATGCACATTCTAAGCATATCTTCCAACGTTTGGATTATTCGTTCGCTTTGGCCATCTATTTGTGGATGGTATGCCGTGCTCATTTGCAATTGTGTTCCCATACACTATTGTAGTTTCTTCCAGAAATTTGACGTGAATCGCGGATCTTTATCTGACACAATTGATACTGGCACTCCATGTCTGGAGATGATCTCTTTAACGTACAATCTTGCCAACTTATCAAGATTGAAATTAATCTATATTGGCAAAAAATGTGCTGATTTCGTTAATATATCCACCACCACCTAAATCGCATCGTACCCTTTCTGAGTTGTTGGAAGACCTACCACAAAGTCCATTGTGATATGCTTCCACTTCCATTCCGGTATTTCCAGTGGTTGAAGTAATCCACTTGGTCTTTGATGTTTGGCCTTCACTCTCTGACATGTCAAGCACCTTGCAACGCATTCTGCAACGTCCCTTTTCATATTTGGCCACCAAAAATGTCGCCACAAATCTTGATACATTTTCATACTTCCGAGATGAATCGAATATCTTGAGCTATGAGCGTCTATTAAGATTTTGTCTTTAATCTCCGGTACTGCTGGAACCCAAATTCTTCCCTCGAACCTCAGTAACCCTTCAATATCGATCTTGTATTTTACATCACTACCCTCAACCACTTTCTCTTTGATTGTTTGACATTCTTCATCTTGTAGTTGAGCATTCTTCACTTTGTCCACCAAAGTTGGACTAGATTCTATCTGGTATAATTTTTCATCGGTTTCTTTTGGAAATTTGATTTCCAACTTTAGCCTTACCATTGCTGAAATAAGCTCTTCTTGGTTGGTTAACAACATCAACTTTTCTCAGCCTTTCCTACTCAAAGCATCTGCAACCACATTCGCTTTGCCTGGATGATAAAAGATCTCACAATCGTAATCCTTTATCAATTCCATCCATCTTCTTTGACGCATGTTCAGGTCTTTCTGTGTGAAAATATACTTAAAACTTTTATGGTCTGTGTAGATCTCACATTTTCTCCATAGAGATAGTGTCTCCATATCTTTAGAGCAAGCACAACCGCCGCCAACTCTAAATCATGAGTCGGATACCCTTTTTCATATTCCTTCAGCTGTCTTGATGCATATGCAATAACATTGCCGTTCTTCATAAGAACACAACCCAATCCTTTATGTGAGGCATCACTATACACCACAAAGTTTCCCGTATTATCTGGTAATGTCAACACCGGTGCCACACTTAATTTCTTCTTCAAATCTTGAAAACCCTCTTCACATTTCTCCGTCCAAACAAATTTTACTGCTTTCCTTATCAAATTGGTTAGCGGAGTGGCTATCTTAGAAAAATATTGAATAAATATTCTATAATAAACAGCCAGTCCCAAGAAACTCCTCACCTCCGATGGTGTTCTTGGTTGTTCCCAATTGATTACAGCTTCCACTTTTGATGGATCCACTGAAATCCCATCTTTGTCAATCACGTGCCCAAGAAATTGTATACGATCTAGCCAAAATTCGCACTTAGAGAATTTCGTGTACAACTTTTCCTTTCTTATTGTTTCCAACGTCAAACGTAAGTGTTCCACGTGTTCTTCTTGAGTTTTGGAATACAACAGAATGTCGTCGATAAATACCACTACAAACTTGTCTAAGAATGGTTTAAACACCCTATTCATCATATCCATGAATGTAGCAGGGGCATTGGTCAAACCAAAAGACATCACCAGAAACTTATAATGTCCATACCGAGTTCTGAATGCCGTTCTAAGTATATCCTCCTTCCTCACTTTCAATTGGTGATACCCACTTCTCAAATCTATTTTCGAGAAGTATTTAGCACCCTTCAACTGATCAAACAAGTCATCTATTCTTGGTAACAGATATTTGTTTTTAATAGTGACTTTGTTTAATTCTCTATAATCAATACAAAGACGCATTGACCCATCCTTCTTCTTCACGAATAACACCGACGCTCCCCATGGTGATACGCTTGGTTGAATATACTTTTTATTTAATAGTTCTTGTAATTGTACCATCAGTTCCTTCATCTCTATCGGAGCCATTCTGTACGGGGCCTTCGATATCGGTGCTGTTCCTGGCGCTAAGTCGATCACGAACTCAATCTCTTTGTTAGGCGGAAGTCGTGGCAAATCCTCCGGAAACACATCTACAAACTCCCTAACCACTGGTATCTCTTCCAATTTCACACCCTTCTTCTGAGTATCGACTATGTAAGCTAAATAACCCACACAGCCTTGACTCAACAACTTCTTGACCTGCATAATCGTCAGACATTTCATTTGTCTAGGCGATTTGCTACCATAGAAAATTACCTTTGACGGAGTCATAAGGTTTACACATTTCTTTTGGCAATCAATTATCGCTCCATAATTGAACAACTAATCCATTCCCAAAATAACATCAAACTCTCCAAATCTAATCAGAATTAAATCTACCATCATGATATTCCCCTTAATATTCACCCTACAGTTCTTTTATACGAACCTAACAAGAATTACTTTCTTATTCGCAATTTCTATGTTTAAAGGGAAATCCAATTCTTCACTAGGTATTTCTAACTTCTTAGCAAATTCATCAGATATAAACGAGCAAGTAGCACCCGAATCAAATAATATATAAGCATTTCTATCATTGACTGGGATAATACCTGACACCACATCTTTTGATTGCACAACATCTTGCACAATCACGTTGAAGGTTCTAGCTGTGGGTTTGTTTGTTGTTGTTGGTCCAGCAATGGCCCATGTACCTCCACTGCTACCTCCCTTGCTTCCTGCTGTCTATCCAGCCTTCTTCTTAGGGCATTCACTAGCAAAGTGTTCCTTGGATCCGCACGTGAAGCAACTGTTCTTCTTAGGTTGAGTGTAATTTGGGGCGATGTGACCCTCCTGGCCACAATTGAAGCATACTCGTTTTCCCATCAAGCACAAACCCTTGTAAAACTTCCCACATGTAGCACATGCTTCGAACTTCTTATTTTGCTGGTTACTCTGCTGGTTTTCAGCACCCACTTTTCTGTTCCATTTCCTCTTCAAATTGTTGTTGCCATTTTGACTACCTCCACTACCATTATTAACCCCCCTCTCATTCTTCTTCTTTATCTGTTCCTGATTGAAATTTGTCACAGCCTCACCCCCACCTTCAGCGAGAATTTCCTTCTCCATTATCACTATGCTAAAGCTTCTTCAATTTGGAGCAGGATACCCTATTGTACAACCAAAGACTTCATCCTGCTTCAAACCTCTTCGCCTTGCATTCATCTGTACTGACTTGGTATAGCGAAAACCTCGCTAACTCGTTGAATTTCGCGGCATACTCTAACACCGTCATCGTTCCCTGCTTTAGTTCTAAAAATTGCACTTCTAGCTGACTCTTCGAACTCTCTGGGAAATAGGTCTCGAAGAATATCTCCTTAAACCTATCCCAGGTCATCACCCCTGGCCCTTCTCGAGTTTTATTGGCCTACCACCAATAACTAGCCTCTGCTTTCAACATGAACGTTGCAAAAGCAGTCTTCTGATCTTCCCCTACTCTCGCAACATCGAATACCTTCTCTACTTCCATGATCCACGGGATTCATGGACCCACGAAATTCAGGTGGTCCAACCGCCTTGAAATCCTTAAACGTTGTACCTTGATTTTGAGGTTGATTCTGCAATGCTCTTGTTAGTAACGTTACTAGCTGTTGAATGGGGTTAGCATCAACATTGTCGTTATTGGTTCCTTCAATGGTTCTCTGTTGTGGTGGTTGACGTCTTGGAGGCATTTTCTGTTAAAATATACACTCATTAGATTATTACTCAACTTCTTTAAGTACTTTATACTTAACTTGCCTCCAAAAAGAAATAATCACATAACACAAAACACTTTGAATGAAATAATAACTTTTATTTATTCATAATCTCTTTGAAAATATAAAATGATAGCATCACTGCTATTTATATTACTTTCCTGAACTACAAAAGTTACAGGACATCATCATAATCTCTTTGAAAATAGAAAAAGATAGCATCACTGCTATTTATATTACTTTCCTGAACTACAAAAGTTACAGGAAATCATCATCATCATATCCCATAGGTTAAATGTCATTAGGGATTTACAAATTATTTAACGTTTTATTAATCGAATAACAACTACGATGATCTACTAAGATACTGCTTAGCCTTACTACGTTCTTCCTCCATGATTCGGAACATTGTTATGCAATCTAATACTAATGATGGCAGCGTCTCGAACTGAATCGGATAACTCATGACCCGATCCTGAGCTCGATTAATCAAGGTGTTGAATACACTATTCATCTCTTCCATCTTTATTCTCTTTGTTTGTGCATCTTTCACTGCTATCTCGGCTCGTTGAAATGCTTTCTCATATGCGTCTTCGGCTCTTGCCCTCTTAGTAGCTTCTTCCTTTAGCTTGTTCTTCAGTTCTATGACATCCTCGATCAGTTGTTCTTTCTCTTCTTCAGTATGAACCAGCTTCTCTTCGACATTGTTCAAATGTTCATCTCAATCATGGATCTCATCGTCCTTCTATGCCATCGATGTCTGTTATTCAGCTACTATCTCCTGCAACTCCTTGATGGTATCCTGAAGTTCCACGTTGCGGTCGTAGACTTCGTCATACATACGAGCGGCTATCGAGTTCAGTGGAATCTCCTCCTCCTCGTCCTCGTCATCCTCATTTGACTGTGGTAGCTCAACGGGATCCTCCTTATCCGTTTCCACATCATCATCCTCATCTTCAACCACTGTGACCAACGGGGCTGACTCCCGTAGCAGTAGTTGTTCCCAAACAACCTGAATGTCGCGAGGCTCCTCCTCTATAGGCATCGAGGTCCTTCCTCCCTAACTTTGTTTGGATTCTCAGACATTAGTCATCCCCGACAACAGAATTTTAAGTTTTAATTATTAATCATTACTACTCGACACTCACGAGCACATAAGTTATAAACACATAAGCACATAAGTGTTTTATTAATTCTTCCTTAAAAATCGATAAGAGTTTATCACCACTATCTTTTCAAAGGTTACTTTCTAAGTTTTTCCCCCCACCTAAGGTTCATAACCTAAAGCTTTGATACCAACTTGTGACACCCCCAAATCCTGGTACTTCATTACCACAAGATTTGGCGTTCACTTAATCAAAACATTCATATCTAACTACCCAATCATAATAAAAAAATTTAATAATAAACATTCCCATAAGGGATTACATTAATAAAATCTCCCAGGTTATCTAACCTTTAAATACAATCATTCAAATGCGGGATTTAAATAAGTTCATTACAATAATTCAAATAAAGTCTGATAATAAAATATAAAAATGGTTACAAGTATTCAGTACTTGTTCATCTTTCCCTTTCCCTTACTGGTGCTAGGTACATCGACCTTCTCATCCTTAGCTGTAATAGTTATATAAGCAAGAGTGAGCAAACAAGGCTCACTTGAAATGAAATTGAATAAAGCTTTACATTAAATGCCAAATAATAGACTCAATAAAACTGAACAATGTGTTCTATTAACATTCTGAATTATACAACTGAGGGTCTAATGACCACGAACCATGTCCACAGTTATAAGTACTCTTTCAACTTAAACTTTAACAGTCATAAGACTATAAGGACTCCACGTACTTAGGGGGATCAACCCTTCATACAATGTATTGTGCACAACCATTTCAACGCTAAGCGTAAACCCCTAATAATAGGGTTATTCATCTCAGTATTTAGATTTCAAGTCCGCACCAAAGTAAGTTTGGTTTGGATACATTTCAAGGTAATTTGGAATTCAACGAACATCAACTTTTAGGATTAGTTGAATAAAAAGGTAATCACATTATGTTATGGAATAAATCATAAGTGAATTAACATTGTATATTAAAGTTATGCTTTAGGAATAATCTAATAGCATAAATATGGAATAACTATCACATACCTTGCTTGAACAATTTTAAGCCAATGTTATTTAGAATTGAATACTAAGCATGCCTAACGAATAGCAATTTGAACAATAAAACTATTCAACATCAGTATATCAGATTATATAAACTTGCATGTTAATTAACAAGTTAAAGACAAGAATAACTTGCTTAACATCAAAATAAGGTTTAGAAAACTTGCATTATCATGAACAAACTAGATATAAGAGCTTGCGAAATTACAGTTAAAACAGGACAAGTAAACTTGCATAATAATAAACAAACTAACTCCACGAAAGTGTAGAGTTAGAAAACTTGCTCAATGTAAAAAGGTAGGTTTAGAAGCTTGCACAATTATTATAAAAGTAGAGTTAAAGAACTTGTCTCGAGCATAAGCTATAATATTAAACTCACGTTCACCTACATATAGGTTTAAAACCACCATCTTTTAGATATACTAACATTCGCGTTCCAACATAATACGCATTTCTAGTTAGACTTATTATTTTAGCACAAGTCTTATGCTACCATACAAATATCAGAAATCACAAGTGTTAACCTTCACAACACCTGTTTACTATTTATCATGCTCACTAAGTTCTAATATACCACGTTCATCACTTACTAACCATTTGAAACTTTGAAACTACTAACCACATAGCACGATTCTGTTTTAACTATATTATTACATGTTTATTATGCTAACACATCATTAGACCAAAGTATGTATTTACCCAGAAGGCTGCAGCAGCACAGCATCTGTCTAAAATCGGGTATAAGGCAAATTGCTGGCTTTTAACCTTGGCATTTGCTGCAGATTTTTAGCCTTATGGTATAAAGACCCCAACTTATTATTAATAAAATTTAATTTTCTCTATTTATTATTTTAAAATAGTAAGGGTTGATTTGATTAATGTGGATAGTTAGGGGTAAAATACATGAATATTTCAAAATAAGCAGTGGTTATAAAATATTCATTGTTGTCGGGGAATATTCGTTTGGTCGTGGAATATTAAATCTTTGTCGAGAATATTAAATGCGGCCAGTAGCGACCATGTGTGGCCCCATAACGGAAAGCGATTGGATGAAGAAAACGACAAATATAAGTGGTTTAAAAACAACGGCGTAGTTATTACTGAATAATCTTTGTTAAAATACCCGGTGGTTAAAACACGATAACATTACCAGATATTGCACCAATTATTGATTCTTACGTGAAAGGCACTACTCGATAATGGTTACGATAATTCTTATTCGATTATTTTATTGATTTAATAATTGCTTGCGTTGATATTTTATATTGTTGTTGTTTCAATAATTGTCATTACTACGAGTATTTTTCATTATCGAGCAATAATTCATATTATCCTAATAATATTATTAGATAACATTATTGGCAATGTCTAGAAAGTTACGTACAGGAGAGGTTTGGTCACCTAATTGCGGCGCCCGATGAAGAAATTCTTATTGAAAGCCCCTCTTTCTGAACCGCTGGTTGTCAATATTGTGATTACTGTAATATTATTTGTGAATAATTAATTATTGATTCATATGATGAGGAAAATATTGATTTTATGTGGATATAGATGGAGAAAATTTTAATGTGACAATTGTTGAAAATTGAAATTTTATCTTTTTTCGATAAAATAATTCATTTAAATATATTATTATATTTTAGTCATATATAATAATGGTGATATTTTTACAACGAATGTGGGATATATGAGTATCTGAGGAGGAAGAGTATTTTTGTTGCAATAAATGTTTAAAACATGTTAAACATGTTTGTTGGACCCCATTTATTATTTGAAATTTGATTATAGCCTGTAAAATTGCCCGTTTGTGGATTTCGGTCAATTTCTGTTTGGAATTTGGAAAAACTTTCTTCTGTAAAGTTGTAGAGAATTGAATTTCCTATAAAAACTAGCGAGATTCGAATTTTCTGATAAAAGGGCTATTTATTATGAATTATTGATGTTCTGAAATTCCTGAATAATTAATTTTTGGAAGTTTTAATTATTTTAAATAATAAAAACGTTTTTGATTTGTTTGGTAGACTTATTTGTTGTCAAGCATGGCTGAATTCAGATCATAGATTGTGTGCGTAGGAATTTATATATAATATATTAATATTATATTAAATTTTACCTTTAGTGTTCTAAGCAATTTCTATAAATAGGGTGCTTAGGTTAGAATTGAAAATCACACCGAAAGTTTTCTCTCTCTATATTATCGCGTATTCTTGTGAGTATTTTGAGTATAATTTGAGTATTTCTATTGAGGTGCAAGTTCAAGTCATAGCTTTATATCCTGTGTTTAATTTAAATCTTGATCTTTCGAGGTAAGGGATATTATTTTTTT
The DNA here is from genome assembly GCA_020205615.1 of Panax quinquefolius. Classification (NCBI taxonomy): domain Eukaryota; kingdom Viridiplantae; phylum Streptophyta; class Magnoliopsida; order Apiales; family Araliaceae; genus Panax; species Panax quinquefolius. Next base: position 21,148,028 of record CM035166.1, read on the forward strand.
TCGTAATGATATTATTTCTTCAATATCATTATGTTGAAATATTGATCTGAAGTTTTTATCAAATTTGGAACTTTTGGTGTCAGAGTTACTATTCACGTATACAACACTATTCACGTATACGGTACTATTCACGAACACGGCACTATTCATCGAAAAATGAAAAATTTTCTTTTCACCCAAAATATCTATTCTGGATACTAGCTTTGATTGTATCCATGTTTTGATCATTCTTGAATTTCACACCACTGTGATTATTTTTGAGGTATTTTTGGACGTGGATAAAACAAAGTACGAATCCTTAATCCTTAATCCTTGTCATTTTGTTTCACTGGATTCGTTTCTTAAAAAAAAAATAATATTTTTCATCATCCTCAGTCTTAAATGATGATATTATTGAATATCTTTGGCCTGTAGTGCAAAGATGAATGATTTCTGAAGAATATCTTTGGCCGTAGTGCAAAGATGAGCAGTGTTTAGATGAACATGACCAATCGATGAATATCTTTGGCCGTGAGTAATGCAAAGATGAATATTTGATTCGGATGTATGTTGATTGATGTTACGGGGATAAAAGATGAGCGATGAACTTTTAAATTCATACATAGAAGATAGTAGTTTGCATTCTCTACTTAACTCTTCTAATGAATTATTATTTCATTGCGAATATTGATTTAAAATTTGTTGTCTATTGTATTCTATTAGATTTTCCTGTTGAAGACTAGCGATAATTTGTTGTATATTATCTTAGTCATTATATTCTTTCTTTGGGCTAGTTGAGCTCACCCTTTTCCTTTTTGTTCCATTTTCTTCTCGGGATGCGAGAATATAAGCGAGTGCAGTCGGGATATGGAATGAAGGTTCTAAACGAGTTGTTTAGTAGTCCTCACCATTTTGTAAAATAATGTACCAATAAATGTGATGAGGATTTATTTGAGTATAGATATTGTCTAGAAGATAATATTTGTATTCAAACTCACAGTTTTACTGTTGTAATAATAAAGTTGTAGTTGTTTCTGTACCATGTATTGACAACTCAGAAGAGGTGATGTATACCTATTTTGGGGGCGTCACAATGGTACCAACGCAGCTACGCTGGTGCATAGATAGAGGCAGAGACGGCTATGAACAATAGCCGACTTTAGCCCAACAAACACAAATTTCACCCACCAAATAGTGAAATTAACATATAAAATAAATATAAAACTATCATAAACATGATTGATAACATATTCATCAATATAGAACAATTTAACAACACTTTTAACTATTTTAATTTTTAAAATTTCTCATTTTCATATGAAAACTCCATTTTTGAGTTTCTTCACAAAAATCAACATTATGATTTCAATTCCTCACCAAATCACTTCGTTCAAGTTACATTATCTTCGTTTCTTAATGAACTAGCATAAACAAGCTTCAATTTGCAGTTTAACATACGAATTGACCATCAAAATTGATACATACACAAACCATATGACAGTTATATATACCGTCATGATTTTTCTACTGTTATCCGAAATTAGCATGCAATTTCCTTCTTTAAACATAACTCTAGCATCTCAAACATATATAATCATCATAATTTAATTGTATAGCAACAATTCTAAACATATGAAATTCACAGAGTATAAAAATTATTGCCGTAAAACTCATATATATATATAATGTTAAAGCTATGAATAATACCTTCAATTAGCTTGATAATCCATACTAACACTGAAGTTGCTGTGAAATTCTTAGGTTTCTCTCAAATTCTCTCTCAAGTTCTCTGAATTCTCTCTTCCTCAGACTAACAAATGCACAAAACCCAACTAAAACCTTATGCGTAAAACAAAAATAAAACTGATATGTCCTTAACTCACAAATTAAGTATATCAGTTACTACATATAACGTATATGTTATTATATTTATTATTTAATTTATTTGATTTATATTATTTATATTATTATAATTCAAAATTTAAAAATCCAAAAGCCATAAGGCTTTGTTTGGCAAAAAGTCTTTAAAATAAAGATTTAATATCTTTAGGCCTTGTTTGGGTTAACCCATTTAAAACTACTTTAATTATTTTATAAAATAATTTAGTTTATAATTTATAATCACATATTATTTATTTATTAACTCAACACAACAATATAACATCTTATGTTATATTACAACTCTCTAAATTATAAATTAATTTAATTTAAAATATTATCTAAAAAATTTAATTCATAAATATTTACTAATAATAACCAAATCAATAAAATATTTATTTCTTCCATTTCAACAATAAACACATCAAATAAATATTTATATAATTCAATAAATATTTAATATTACAATTTGAAATTTTGGATTGTTACATCATTCCCACCTTACAAGGATTCTATCCCCAAAATCACAACTCAAACAATCAAATCGTCACATTCTTCCCTTCTTACAAAGATTATGTCCCCAGAATTGAAGACATAGACTAAACAAATAACTCAGGGTAATTCTTCATTATTTCAGCTTCGAGTTCCCACATAGCCTCTTCGACGTTGTGGTTCCTCCATATCACCTTCACTGAAGGTATCACTTTATTCCTGAGCACTTGTTCTTTCCTGTCGACTATCTGGATAGGAATCTCTTCATAAGACAAATTTTTACTAAACTGCAATGGTTCATACTCGATCACATGTTTGTAATCGGGTTTATAAGGTCGCAACACCGACACATGAAAAATATTGTGCACATGTTCTAATTCTGGAGGTAAAGCTACCTCGTAAGCCACTTATCCCACTCTTCGTAGTATCTCGAAAGGTCCAATAAACCTTGGGCTAAGCTTTCCTTTCTTGCCAAAACGAATTTTCCCCTTCCAAGGAGAAACTTTTAGGAAAATGAAATTTCCTACCTCAAATTTGTGATTATGAATGTGTTGATCAACATATTTCTTCTGTCTGTCTTGAGAAACTACGAATCTTGTTCTGATGAGTTTAACAACCTCAGCAGTTTGTTGAACCAGTTTTGGTCCTAATAGTTGACGTTCACCGACTTCATCCCAGCACAGTGGAGTTCTGCACTTCCTGCCGTATAATGCTTCATAAGGCGGCATCTTGATGTTTCGTGGTAACTTTTTATTATAAAGCGAATTCTACCAACGGTAAATGATCGTTCCAGTTTCCTTTGAAATCCATGATGCGCGTTCTAAGCATATCTTCCAACGTTTGGATTGTTCGTTCGCTTTGGCCATCTATTTGTGGATGGTATGCCGTGCTCATTTGCAATTTTGTTCCCATACATTCTTGTAGTTTCTTCCAGAAATTTGACGTGAATCGCGAATTTTTATCTGACACAATTGATATTGGCACTCCATGTCTAGAGACAATCTCTTTAACGTACAATCTTGCCAACTTATCAAGATTGAACTTAATCTTTATTGGCAAAAAATGTGCTGATTTTGTTAATCTATCCACCACCACCCAAATCGCATCGTACCCTTTCTGAGTTGTTGGAAGACCTACCACAAATTCCATTGTGATATGCTCCAACTTCCATTCCGGTATTTCCAGTAGTTGAAGTAATCCACTCGGTCTTTGATGTTCAGCCTTCACTCTTTGACATGTCAAGTACCTTGCACCGCATTCTGCAACGTCCCTTTTCATATTTGGCCACCAAAAATGTCGTCGAAAATCTTGATACATTTTCGTACTTCCCGGATGAATCGAATATCTTGAGCTATGAGCGTCTGTCAAGATTTCATCTTTAATCTCCGGTACTGCTGGAACCCAAATTTTTCCCTCGAACCTCAGTAACCCTTCAATATCGATCTTGTATTTTACATCACTACCCTCAACCACTTTCTCTTTGATTGTTTCACATTCTTAATCTTGTAGTTGAGCATTCTTCACTGTCCACAAAAGTTGGACTAGCTTCTATCTGGTATAATTTTTTGTCGGTTTCTTTTGGAAATTTGATTTCTAACTCTAGCCTTTCCATCGCTGAAATAAGCTCTTCCTGGTTGGTTAACAACATCAACTTTTCTCAGCTTTTCCTACTCAAAGCATCTGCAACCACATTCGCTTTGCCTGGATGATAAAAGATCTCACAATTGTAATCCTTTATCAATTCCATCCATCTTCTTTGACGCATGTTCAGGTCCTTCTGTGTGAAAATATACTTAAAACTTTTATGGTCTGTGTAGATCTCACATTTTCTCCATAGAGATAATGTCTCCATATCTTTAGAGCAAACACAACTGCCGCCAACTCTAAATCATGAGTCGGATACCCTTTCTCATTGTCCTTCAGCTGTCTTGATGCATATGCAATAACCTTGCCGTTCTTTATAAGAACACAACCCAATCCTTTATGTGAGTCATCACTATACACCACAAAGTTTCCCGTATTATCTGGTAATGACAACACCGGTGCCACACTTAATTTCTTCTTCAAATCTTGAAAACCCTCTTCATATTTCTCCGTCCAAACAAATTTTACCGTTTTCCTTGTCAAATTGGTTAGCGGAGTGGCTATCTTAGAAAAATCTTGAATAAATCTTCTATAATAACCGGCCAGTCCCAAGAAACTCCTCACCTACGATGGTGTTCTTGGTTGTTCCCAATTGATTACAGCTTCCACTTTTGATGGTTCCATTGAAATCCCATCTTTGTCAATCACGTGCCCAAGAAATTGTACACGATCTAGCCAAAATTCGCACTTAGAGAATTTTGCGTACAACTTTTCCTTTCTTAGTGTTTCCAACATCAAACGTAAGTGTTCCACGTGTTCTTCTTGAGTTTTGGAATACACCAGAATGTTGTCGATAAATACCACTACAAACTTGTCTAAGAATGGTTTAAACACCCTATTCATCAAATCCATGAATGCAGCAGGGGCTTTGGTCAAACCAAAAGACATCACCAGAAACTCGTAATGTCCATACCGAGTTCTGAATGCCGTTCTAGGTATATCCTCCTTCCTCACTTTCAATTGGTGATACCCACTTCTCAAATCTATTTTCGAGAAGTATTTAGCACCCTTCAACTGATCAAACAAGTCATCTATTCTTGGTAACGAATATTTGTATTTAATAGTGACTTTGTGTAATTCTCTATAATCAATGCAAAGACGTATTGACCCATCCTTCTTCTTCACGAATAACACCGACACTCCCCACGATGATACACTTGGTTGAATATACTTCTTATCTAATAGTTCTTGCAATTGTACTATCAGTTCCTTCATCTCTACCGGAGCCATTCTGTACGGGGCCTTCGATATCGGTGCTGTTCCTGGCGTTAAGTCGATCAAAAACTCAATCTCTTTGTCAGGCGAAAGTCGCGGAAAATCCTCCGGAAACACATCTACAAACTCCCTAACCACTGGTATCTCTTCCAATTTCACACCCTTCTTCTGAGTATCGACTATGTAAGCTAAATAACCCACACAGCCTTGACTCAACAACTTCTTGACCTGCATAATCGTCAGACATTTCATTTGTCTAGGCGATTTGCTACCATAGAAAATTACCTTTGACGGAGTCATAAGGTTTACACATTTCTTTTGGCAATCAATTACCGCTCTATAATTGAACAACCAATCCATTCCCAAAATAACATCAAACTCTCCAAATCTAATCAGAATTAAATCTACCATTATGATATTCGCCTTAATATTCACCCTACAGTTCTTTTATACGAACCTAACAAGAATTACTTCTTTATTCGCAATTTCTATGTTTAAAGGGAAATCCAATTCTTCACTAGGTATTTCTAACTTCTTTGCAAATTCATCAGATATAAACGAGCAAGTAGCACCCGAATCAAATAATACATAAGCATTTCTATCATTGATTGGGATAATACCTGACACCACATCTTTTGATTGCACAACATCTTGCACAATCATGTTGAAGGTTCTGGCTGTGGGTTTGTTTGATGCTGCTGGTCCAGCAATGGCCCATGTACCTCCACTGCTACCTCCCTTACTTCCTGCTGTCTATCCAGCCTTCTTCTTAAGGCATTCATGAGCAAAGTGATCCTTGGATCCGCACGTGAAGCAACTGTTCTTCTTAGGTTGAGTGTAATTTGGGGCGATGTGACCCTCCTAGCCACAGTTGAAGCATACTCATTTTCCCATCAAGCACACACCCTTGTAAAACTTCCCGCATGTAGCACATGCTTCGAACTTCTTATTTTGCTGGTTACTCTGCTGGTTTCCAGCACCAACATTTCTGTTCCATTTCCTCTTTAAATTGTTGTTGCCATTTCCACTACTTCCACTACCATTCTTAACCTCCACCTCCACCTCATTCTTCTTCTTTTTCTGTTCCTGACTGAACTTTGTCATAGCCTCACCCCCACCTTCAGCGAGAATTGCCTTCTCTATTACCGCTGCAAACGTCTTCAGCTGGAACAAGGAGACCCTCTTTGTCTGACAGGGCTTGGGTCCACTGTTCGAACCTCTTAACTGCGTTCATCTCATCTTGACTTGGTATGGGAAAACCTCGCTTGACTCGTTGAATTTCATGCGGCGTACTCAAACCACCGTCATCGTTCCCTGCTTTAGTTCTAAAAATTGCACTTCTAGCTGACTCTTCGAACTCTCTAGGAAATAGGTCTCGAAGAATATCTCCTTAAACCTATCCCAGGTCATTACCCCTGGCTCTTCTCGAGTTTTATTGGCCTGCCACCAATAACTAGCCTCTGCTTTCAACATGAACGTTGCAAAAGCAGTCTTCTGATCCTCCCCTACTCTCGCAACATCGAATACCTTCTCTATTTCCATGATCCACGCCTGTGCCTCCACGGGATTCATGGACCCACGGAATCCAGGTCGTCCAACCGCCTTGAAATCCTTAAACGTTGTACCTTGATTTTGAGGTTGATCCTGCAATGCTCTTGTTAGTAACGTTACTAGTTGTTGAATGGGGTTAGCATCAACATTGTCGTTATTGATTCCTTCAATGGTTCTCTGTTGTGGTGGTTGACGTCTTGGAGGTATTTTCTGTTAAAATATACACTCATTAGATTATTACTCAACTTCTTTAAGTACTTTATGTAACAACCCGATATTTTTTATATAAATAAATTAGAAATTTTGTGTATAAATTTTTTTATTTATTTTAAGGATGAGGATTTGTACAAGATAAGGTGTATATGTATTTATGTGATAAATAAAAATATATTTATTACATGAATGTTTACAAATAATTTTATTTTAGAATTATTAACTATTATAAAGTTTATTCTTACAATAATTAATTTTATAGCGAAATGTTTTTATTAATTATTTTCCATGAAAATATAGTTATATATTATTTAAATAATATATGAAATGATTTTCTTTGAATAATTATAATAATTATTTTATTATATGAATTTTAGTACAGATTATTAAGTTAATTATTTTACTTTAATTATTAAGGTTAAATATGAAAGATAAATAAGATATGGAATTCAAACCCTAATTACGGATTTGGAATAAGGAAAGAGGATAATAATATAATATTAATTATATTTCAGTGTGTTATATATGTATGTATGTTATGTGTGTAAGGATAATGTGTGAAACAATTTAAGGTAGCATGAAAAATCCAAGTAGTATTTTAATAAAACCCTAATTTGAAACTCAATTATGAGTTAGAAACTATTATGTAATTGTGTTAAATGAATTATGTTACGTATTATAGAATTTAATGTTAATTAGAGAAACCCTAATTAATATTTAGAAATTTTAATTTCTAGAAATCCTAATTTCATAATTAGTTAATCTAATTTGCTAAATTGGTAACCCTAATTGTTAATTGCAAGCTAAATGCTAATTAGTGGACATTAAAATTCATAATGTTCATGTATAATGTAATTAGAAAATTAAGCACGATTAAGAAACCCTAATTTTAAAAAAATTTGGAAACTAATATTATTTTATTTTTGTAGCAAACCCTAATTAGTAATTTTAAAACCTAATTACTAATTATAAACCCTAATTGTTTAAAGATCAATGTTAATTATGATTAGTAAATTTGAAACACAAATGTTCAAGTAAATTTGAAACACAAATGTTATGAGTTATATTTGTTCACTTGCATGTTGTCTACACACTGAACATATTAGATCTCATAAATCAGACCTGTGAAGCAAGTTATGATGATCGAAAGAAAGTAAGATGAATCGTTTCTTCATTTCGGAAAACCAAAAATGAAGAAACGACTTCGACAATGAATTTGAGATCTTAGATCTATCAGCTGAGATGTGTGTTATCCATGTTATCGATTTCTAATTGTAGTGTTGCACTTATATTACACTCCAAACACTTTAGGCTGACCAGAATACCTTAGGAGCATGGAGAAATTGTTGGTCAAACGTTACACCTTATCAACTGACTATACATTTCTGGGTTTCATGAAGAACACGAAGAACACCTATAGCGACGGTTCTATCGCTATAGGTGATCTTTAGCGACAAATTATATATAAAAAATTATATTTTTATTTAATAATTAGTATTAATTCGTTTTTAATTATGAAAAATACAAAATAAATTATTAAAAATTATTTTAAAATCCGAAAATTTATTTTTAATTATTTTGAATATATTTCATAAATATTTAATATTTTTAGAATATTAAAAGTATTTAATTTATTTAGTTATAATATTAAATAATTTATTTAAAATGATTTTAATACATGAAAAATCATTTAAAATTATATTATGGTATAAGAAAATAATTTAAGTTATTCTTGATAACTTTTAATATTTTGTGATGAAATTTCATTAATAAATTAATATTAATGATAAATAAGTTATTTAATAAATGTATTAAATAAATTATGAAAAAATAAATTAATAAATTTAAAAATTATAGAAAATGATTTAAAGGTTATAAAATATTTTAAGTTATAAAATATAACTTTTGATATTTTGTCATGAAAATATTAATATTTTAATATTAATGATGTTAGATTTATTTAATAATTATATTAAATAAATTAGTTTAAAATTGATGTTAATATTAGAAAAATTATTTTTATAATAAATTGTTTAAAGATATTTTAAGTTATAAAAGATAACTTTTAATATTTAAAGGATAATTTCATTACTAATTTAATATTAATGATGTTAATTTAATAATAAATGATATTAAGTTTATTTAATAATTATATTAAATAAATAGTTTAAAAATGGTTTTATTTATTTAAAAATTATTTAATAAGGATATTAATGAATTAAAAATATTTTAAGTTATAATTAATGACTTTTAATATTTTGATAGATAAAGTAATAATATTTTAATATGAATGATAATTATTTAATAAATGATTTTAATTTTTTAAAAATCATTTAAGGGTAATATTAATAATTTAGAAGTATTTTTTAGTTATTATAAATAACTTTAACCTTTTGGCAATGGTTTCATTAATCGATTAATATTAATTAAATATTAATAATAATAGAATTATTCAATATTTAAATCATTTAATAATAATTACGGTGTTTGTAAATTCATGATAAATTATGATAAATAATTAAAAATTATTATAAGTCATTTAAAAATAATATGACTGGTATTTATAGATATTGAGTTCTGAGATAGAGTCTTAGACTCGATAATTATCGATAAAGTCGTTTTCAGACAATCGCGTGTTTTAAATTGATCTGGACTTAGATATTTTGACTGTATATGTGTTTATTTGTGATTCAATGGTTGTGGAATATATGTGACAATGTGATTAGGTTATGTGCTAACCGCGCATAAGCGATCTTTATGTGTTATAGTATGTTGTTCTAATCGAATCGAATGATCTTATTATTGATAGGTGTTATATAAGGATAGAACTAAGTAATGCCGTAAGTAGCGAGTGCATCGTGCAAAATATATCTTACCTTTGCATTTTCTTTATGCAATGGACATGAGTAAGAATGTTTCTAAACTATATTATTACTCGCATGCATTATTAACCTTATATTATATACGCTCATTGAATATCAACATGTTAGTATATGATAATTCAGATATATATATTCTGTTCGTTAATTTTTATAAATGGTTATACAAGTGTCCCCACTTGGATAATCATTGTATTTAATCACATGTTGATATACCTTTGTCAATTATCCGTATACATATATGTTGAATTATAGATTATTGTTGAACAAGATAAAACCTTTGATTTGGAACCCAGACAAGTATGAATATCCCTACACGGGAAAAATTTGATGCGCCCAAGGCGGACAGAGTTAACGATCCTATCGTTCTTGTAATGTAGTATTGATCAATACAGGGCCTATGGGAAGTACAACCTAACGTCCGTAAGTTATGACGGTTTACAGATGAATTTCTGTTTAAGCTTTTCGAAAATGAAAACAATGTTCATAACATGTCACCATAACCCTAGTTATAGTCAATTTATAGTTTCAAAAATTTGAAAGAGAGAGTTGTTATGTTATTATTATCGGTTCAAAATACTTCACAACTATTGACTTGTTGTAGAAGAATAGTACAAAGAAAATATTTGAATTCTTTCAGCTTATATATATATATATAATTGCTATTACTTGTTGGGCACTCAAATGCTCATCCTTGCTTAATTTAAATGTTTTCAGCTAGGCGTGAACAACTCGAAGGTTCAGGAAAGAACAAGTGAAAAGGAAAGCAAATGTAATAAGTTTATTAATGGTATCTTTTGTAATAGTTAGACAATATATGTACAATGATATGTATTATATATCATATAAAGAATTATAGTAAAGGTTATGTAATTGGGATTAGACTACGATAAATGCAAGATAAGTTTGATATTTATATTATTGTTATTCTTATTAGTATTATTCCGCTCATAGAAATGGTATCGTGAAGAACCCGAGTTCGGGGTTTCAAGTACCCGTTTGTTTTCAATGCTCACAAGTTGGTATCGAGCTTAGGGTTAAAAATCTTAGGTGGGTTAGACCTTGGGCTATAACCTTGGAACAGAGGGAAACGTTGAAAATACAATTAACTCATATAGAGTTTAAAAAGGGAGATGAATTGAATAAGTTTATCATGAAACAAAATAAAAGATAACTTTTATAAAACTATTATTTGTTGTGTGTATATATTAGTTGATAATCAAGATAACTTAAGTGTGTAGATGACATATAGCCAAGGATTAGGATACCCTCAAATCGTAAAGAAGAAGTCAACCTCCATAACCGAGCCAATATCAAAGCCAATTGCTGAAATAAAAGCTCACATTGAAAGCTACCTCAAAGAGGTGGTTATTTTGAAAAGTGTAGTACCAAACCCTGAAACGATAGTATGACTGATAGGTAAAGTATAGTTAAAGAATATGTGTTCAATGTCGAGTTCTTAAACTCGTATGTTTGTGGTGAGTTCTTAAACTCATAATGTATGGTAAGTTGGACGAACTAGGTATAGTTAGGTGTGAATGGATTATTGAGGATAATGAGAATAGACAGATTTCTAAGCGATTGATCCTTAGTGGAGGTGTAAGAAATAAGTAGTACTAGTATTACTTGAATATGTATGATTTTATGTTATGTATATGATAGTTATGTTTGTATAAGGTAATATTTTTCAAATTTTGTATAAGTTGTGGCAGCGATTCCCGACTTTTGAGTCACAAAGGGATAGTGGATGATTAAAGCAATATGTGCTATGGTATGTCAAGTGATATGGGTATGAAGTGATATGGGATTAATGAATTTATAAGGGATTAATGAAATAAGTTGGTATAAAGATATTAGTTAATTATATGAGTACTGGTTAATGCAGAAAACCAAAATTTCAAAATCTAATATTTTGAGTACATGATTATTCGAATAAAATGTTTTGTGTTAGATGTTAAGCATATACGATAAGGTTTAGAATGTAAGTTAATAAGAATAATTTATGATAATGTCGCCAAGACGAAAACGAAACTAACGGGCAGAAGAACCTGTCAACAAAGCTGGAAGACAACTAGACCCGATACAGAATTTTGCGAATATAGACGATCAAGCTATGGAGAACGAAATACCAGTCGCCGGAAGATCAGCTAGACAATCGAACGACAAATGTCAAAGACTTCAAGGCGTACATACTGCCAAGAATTAGAGGATCAACTGATCCTGTAGCAATGTTTATGATAGCTAGGATAACAAAGGGGCAAAAGATAGTTTTGTCACCTATACGATAAAAGGAAATGAGATAAAGGGAAAGTCTATGTGTTTTAAGTGTGAATCAATGGAGTATAAGGTGGAAGACTGTCCAAGAAATAGAAAGAAGGCAATGAATGCGAATACGAGGAAAGGCAGAAGGACATTGGCGATAACGGGACCAACATCAACAAACCAACCAATAAAATCAACCGCAAACGTCTTCAACATGAACGTTCAAAAAATTGTAGCAGCCGGGGATGCAACTCCAAGTATTACTCAAACCAATTTTATTTCTTATATATTATTTTCTTATATATAGTAAATTATTTTATAAATTATTTTGAAGGAGGAAATTGAGTTCTATTATAAATCAATTTTTCCGTATAAGCAGATAGATAAGCTTTATGCTGAATAGTTAAAGATCAGTTTGATCAATTTTGATCGAGATCTACTTGTAATGATTGTGTATGCTATGTACCCTGGTATGTATAGGTTTTAAAACGGTGATTTCGGGGACAGAATCTTTATAAGGGAGGGTGAATGTAACAACCCGATATTTTTTATATAAATAAATTAGAAATTTTGTGTATAATTTTTTTTTTTATTTTAAGGATGAGGATTTGTACAAGATAAGGTGTATATGTATTTATGTGATAAATAAAAATATATTTATTACATGAATGTTTACAAATAATTTTATTTTAGAATTATTAACTATTATAAAGTTTATTCTTACAATAATTAATTTTATAGCAGAAATGTTTTTATTAATTATTTTCCATGAAAATATAGTTATATATTATTTAAATAATATATAAAATAATTTTCTTTGAATAATTATAATAATTATTTTATTATATGAATTTTGGTACAGATTATTAAGTTAATTATTTTACCTTAATTATTAAGGTTAAATATGAAAGATAAAAAAAATGGAATTCAAACCCTAATTACGGATTTGGAATAAGGAAAGAGGATAATAATATAATATTAATTATATTTCATTATAAGTATGTATGTTATGTGTATAAGGATAATGTGTGAAACAGTTTAAGGTAACATGAAAAATCCAAGTTGTATTTTAATAAAACCACAATTTGAAACTCAATTATGAGTTAAAAGCATATATAATTGTGTTAAATGAATTATGTTACGTATTATAGAATTTAATGTTAATTAGAGAAACCCTAATTAATATTTAGAAATTTTAATTTTTAGAAACCCTAATTTCATAATTAGTAAATCTAATTTGCTAAATTGGTAACCCTAATTGTTAATTGCAAGCTAAATGTTAATTAGTGGACATTAAAATTCATAATGTTCATGTATAATGTAATTAGAAAATTAAGCACGATTAAGAAACCCTAATTTTAAAAAATTTGGAAACTAATATTATTTTTATTTTTGTGCAAACCCTAATTAGTAATTTTAAAAACCTAATTACTAATTATAAACCCTAATTGTTTAAAGATCAATGTTAATTATGATTAGTAAATTTGAAACACAAATGTTCAAGTAATTGAATTAGAAAACTAATTATATTTAGTAAACTCTAATTTATATTTTTGGAAACTAAATTGTTATTTATTTTAAATCCTAATTTTGGAAATCTTAGAATTTTCCTAAAATGGTTCGAACCCTAAACCCTAAGGGTTTGCCAAATGACCTAAGTGCCATTAAAATTATATAACAAAAGACCAAAATGCCCTTTTTCATTTATTTATTTAGATAACTTGTCAATCTAGCCAAAATGTGGGTTGGTGACCTACTATACCAAACCCATGTGACTAAAAGCAATCAAATCGACCTTATATTGACAACAACTCATATATATATTTGTATATATATATATATATATATAGATTAAGGAGAGAAAAAGATCATTTGTTATCTCATTTTTCACAAACTCTCTACCAAATGCTCTCAAGCTCAAGACCCACGAAATTAATAGTAGATCAGTCCCATAATACAGCCCCACGAATTCCTCTAACAAATCAAAAGCCCAAGTTCCAGAAATCAAAGCTTAAAGGTATAAACCCTAGTTGATAATTTCAAACTTTGATCCTCTGTTAAAAGTTATGTTTAAGTGTTAATATATGTTGTATATAGTGTTATTAAGTGATCTGGGTTGATAGATGTTGGATCCATAACATCTATAAGCTCAGATCTAGTGTTTTTGCAAATCTAAATTTTTTTTAAAACCTTGGTCTGACAACGAATGTCAGTGCGTCTACATCTTTGTGTGTTAAGTGTTATGTGTGTTTTATGTTATGGATATGTTCTTTGTCGTATGGACTATGATCTGGAACTGGAGATCGGATCAGATCATGTCTAGATAGTGAGATATAAGCGGCGGTTGGCCCAAGTTGACCGAAACACGAATTCTGAAATCAGGTAAACCCGAAACCCAAAATTTCGACAAGGTTTTGTAACCATTAGATCCGCTCTTGGTAAGGTGTAATGCGGCCATGTTATTGTATTCCATTTGTAGACTGACATGTATGGTACATGATCATGCATCTATAACATTTAGATCGTGCTTAAAATGAAAGATATTAACGGTCAAAGTAGTGTTGACCGGCTGTTTTGTCTCAAATCTGGAAAACCTAGATTTCTTCACGAGCTGTTTTTCTGACAATGTTTGACCAAACAAGATCTGCTTTGTTTGTTGTTTTTGGATCTATGTTATGAGTTATATTTGTTCACTTGCATGTTGTCTACACACTGAACATATTAGATCTCATAAATCAGACCTGTGAAGCAAGTTATGATGATCGAAAGAAAGCGTAGTATGAATCGTTTCTTCATTTCGGAAAACCCAAAATGAAGAACATTCAACGACAATGAATTTGAGATCTTAGATCTATCAGCTGAGATGTGTGTTATCCATGTTATCGATTTCTAATTGTAGTGTTGCACTTATATTACACTCCAAACACTTTAGGCTGACTAGAATACCTTAGGAGCATGGAGAAATTGTTGGTCAAACGTTACACCTTATCAACTGACTATACATTTCTGGGTTTCATGAAGAACAATTTATAGCGACGGTTACATAAGCTATAGGTGATCTTTAGCGACAGATTATATATAAAAAATTATATTTTTATTTAATAATTAGTATTAATTCGTTTTTAATTATGAAATATACAAAATAAATTATTAAAAATTATTTTAAAATCTGAAAATTTGTTTTAAATTATTTTGAATATATTTCATAAATATTTAATATTTTAGAATATTAAAAGTATTTAATTTATTTAGTTATAATATTAAATAATTTATTTAAAAATGATTTTAATACATGAAAAAATCATCTAAAATTATATTATGGTATAAGAAAATAATTTAAGTTATTCTTGATAACTTTTAATATTTTGTGATAAAATTTCATTAATAAATTAATATTAATGATAAATAAGTTATTTAATAAATGTATTAAATAATCTATGGAAAATAGAATTAATAAATTTAAAAATTATAGAAAAATGATTTAAAGGTTATAAAAATATTTTAAGTTATAAAATATAACTTTTGATATTTTTCATGAAAACTATTAATATTTTAATATTAATGATGTTAGATTTATTTAATAATTATATTAAATAAATTAGTTTAAAATTGATATTAATATTAGAAAAATTATTTTTGATAATAAATTGTTTAAAGATATTTTAAGTTATAAAAGATAACTTTTAATATTTAAAGGATAATTTCATTACTAATTTAATATTAATGATGTTAATTTAATAATAAATGATATTAAGTTTAGTTAATAATTATATTAAATAAATAGTTTAAAAATGGTTTTATTTATTTAAAATTATTTAATAAGGATATTAATGAATTAAAAATATTTTAAGTTATAATTAATGACTTTTAATATTTTGATAGATAAAGTAGTAATATTTTAATATGAATGATAATTATTTGAAAATTGATTTTAATTTTTTAAAAATTATTTAAGGGTAATATTAATACTTTAAAAGTATTTTTAGTTATTATAAATAACTTTAACCTTTTGGCAATGGTTTCATTAATCAATTAATATTAATTAAATATTAATAATAATAGAATTATTCAATATTTAAATCATTTAATAATGATTCCGGTGTTTGTAAATTCATGATAAATTATGATAAATAATTAAAAATTATTATAAGTCATTTAAAAATAATATGACTGATATTTATAGATATTGAGTTACAGAATAGAGTCTTAGACTCGATAATTACCCGATAAAGCTGTCGGTACACCGACATGTTTTAGAAATTGATCTGGACTTAGATATCTTGATTGTATATGTGTTTATTTGTGATTCAATGGTTGTGGAATATATGTGACAATGTGATTAGGTTATGTGCTGACTGCAATTGTTAGGTTTGTAATATTCAAGAACGCAATCAAATTGCATAAAAAGTGCGGAAATGTGTAAAATCAGAGTTTAAACAATTTTACAAACCATATACCCGGATCACCCTTTATGCATAATTATTAATTAAACGAAAAAGAAAGAACAAGAATCATACCCTTGAAGATTCGAGCTTCCTCAGGTACAAGTTCACCTCCAATCCTTTTCGCGTTCAACTTGAATCCACCGGGTATGGTTCCTTCCTTTGATCAACGTTAGCCACCCAAGTGTTTGGCCTTTAGAGGTGATCCACTAAGGAAGAAGAAGAATTCAAGAAGATGGGTGGTTGGCTAAACCCTAGTTTTTCTATCTCTATAGAAAAGGAGCGTACTCTCCCAACTATTGAAATTACGTATGTTGTAAAAGTCAACAACCACTTCACCCATAATAAGACTCCTCTTATTTATAGATGTGGGCAACCCACCTTAACAATTAAGGAATTGGGTTTTATTTAATTAATTAAATTCTTTTAATTAATTAAGCTCCCTAATCTTATTAGGGATAATTAATTAAACTCCTTTAACTAATTTTCCTTCCTAATCCAATTAGGAATAAATGAGAGTACTTATATTAAATTAATTCCTAAACTCTTTAGAAATTAAAATAATAATAATAGTAATAATATTAATAAGACTCCTCTTATTAATTTATATTTAATATTTCTAAAATATTAAATAATAAATATTAAGCTATTTAATTTATTCTATCACCATAGATTAAATTAAATATACATAACATATTATTACGATTATGCCATTAACTTCTTAAATAATTATTCTTCCTTTTATGGTGTGACCCTTTAGGTTCTCCATATTAAACCGGTTGTGAATAAATCAATTAGAACAATTCTAATCTTATTTAAATAAATAAATTAAACAATTAATTTATTTAAAAAAATAATATTTATTCTACAATAGGGATAAGCCTCCCTAGCAATCAACGACTTTCCAGATATTATAGATTTCAACATTAATCATAAAAGAACCTTTGAGTAAATAGTTACCATACAATTCAATCCTTCCACCATACAATGTCCCAATTAAATATAAGACATGGAATTACTGTCAAGTCTTATTTTATTTAATTATATGTATTTCGACTCTTAAATGCACAACTCCAAATAATGCAAATTAGAAACTCCTTTCTAATTTCATTACGCCTTAACCCGAGGACTCTTTGGGTTGTCATTTATCGAATCACATAGGACATTTCTCTTCTTTTATTAAGTGGTAGATTCTTTATTGATCATACATTATCTCCATGTACAACTTATTATACCCAAGCATACCCTTTGATATACCCTAAGGGTCTTAAGGAATAAGTCAAAGTATAACTCATCATACACAAGATACTATGATGATCTCAAGTCCAAGGATTACTTGTACTACTATCACTACAGGAATTCCTATTGACAGGCAAATAAAACTCCATTAGGTATTCCTTAGCGAGCCACGTTCAATGAACTTATTCTCTAATAAGCACCTACATACTTGCTTTAGTGTCTCCACACAAATGATCATGAGATCAATCATCCTCATCCAATGAGCAAGCAACGTATGTACCAATCTATCCGGATTCACTAATCCCCAATTTAGTAATCCAACGATTGGGAACTATTTTAGTTTTAAGCTTTCTAAGAATTTAGATCTCATTAGAATGATCATCATCATTATTCTAAAAGCATTATTTAAAACTATGGGTTTATCACATATTATAAAAACAAGATCATGTAGATAATTAAAAGCCTTTAATAAATTAATACTTTTTATTAATAAATGAATAAGATTGTTACAAAGTATATGCTTTATCATCAAACATGATTGGCTTGTGTGCATACTACTTTCAATCTCCCACTTGCACTAAAGCCAATCGCCATTGTATCTTATACTCTTCTTCTCTAAGTGACGATTATCCTGCTGTTGGATAAGTTTTAGTTAATGGATATGTAATGTTGTTCTTGAGAGTCCACCATCTCTATAGTGATTTCCCATCTTTCAATGATTCTTATAATCAAATGAAAGTGCCACAACACATGTTTAGATCCAAGATGAGACTTAGGAACTATTCCTAATTACAGAATGAACTTTTAATCCAAACAATCAACTTGCGACTTCATTTATAGCTATATACTTTGTCTTTATCACTAAACCAAAGAACTCTTTTTGCTTTGTTTGGAACCTTTCGATTCAACGCACCACTGCTCAAGGTAACCTTTACCTTAAAGTGGGTTTTTCTGTCGTCTTGGTGCATCTCGAAAAAACTTGAGTGCATTAAGCCCTCTAGTTTTAATTTAGACCCACCATGAATATGATCACATCCTTAGTGCCTGGGTTAAGCACTTTAAGATGTTTTTCAACGACTCATAGTGAACTTCTCCATAATATGACCGATCAACATCGGTCTCGTACATTTCATTGCATACATGATTGTCACTCATGCGACCTCTCTTTTCGAGAGTGCTGTGGGGACTATTAAGAGATACACTCCATAGCTCATCGACATGAGACATCTCTTGGAGTTTGACATGCTAAACGACTTTAGCATCAAATGAATATCGTTCCTTGGGTTAAGTCGAGCATCCTCTTGTCTATCTATATAGATTTTATCCCCAATTAAGATACTCTTCCCAAACCATTCATGGAGGAATGTTTAGATAACTTTATCCTTTACGATTGTAGCATTAGTATGTCATTCCTTATCCGTAGTATATCAACATATAATATTAGGAATGTCGCCAAATGCCCCACTTTTCCCCTTTCGTACACACTAGAACTCTTACCTCATCGTATGTAACTGGATCATCATCTTCTATGATGTGTACCTCATCATCATCATCTATGATGAATCCATACCTCTTAGGTATCTTCGGTACTATTCCAGATTTACAATTTGGTTGTGGTACAATAGGTCTATCTATAGGTTCCTCTTATCCTCCCACTAGCCCCTTCTATAATAAACACATTTATCTTAGAAGGCAGCGTGTTTCGCAACAAACACCTTTTGCTAAGTAGGATTATAGAACATATACCCTAAACTTACTTTAGGATGTCCCACAAATTGTACTTGTCAAATCTTGTCCCAAGCTTATACTTTGAAACCTTTTCACATAAGTTGGACAACCCCTTATCTTAACATACTTAAGATTAGGAATCCTCCCTGTCCATAACTTTATGGAGTCTTGGGGCCGGATTTTGAGGTTACCATTTTCGTAGATATGCAGCTATTTCTAGGACATTATCCCAGAAGGATACTGGAATGTCGGTAAAATCATTTTGGACCGTACCATGTTCAACAAGGTATGATTTTACCTTTCAGATACATCAATCAATTATTACGTATCATGAGGTGTCCATTATGAGAAAAACCATTTGAGATGATCTAGAAACTTATTGCACAAGTATTCCTTCCTTGATTCGATCAAAGAATCCTAATACTTTGCCAATTTGTTTCACTTTTGAATTCTTTGAACCTTTCAAATAATTCACACTTGTATTTCAGCAAATACACACATTCAACTCTTTGAATGATCATCTCTTTTTCTTATACTAGTTTGTTCAATTTGCAAAATATATTTTTCACGTAAGTCAAGTATACAAAATCCATTAAGTAATATTCCAGTTCTATATAAAACATTATTATTATAAATAGAACAACAATTGTTCTTAATTATAATACCAAAGATTTCATTGTCCAACAATAAAATGGAAATAATATTTTAACAAGAATCGGAATACAATAACAACTTATTGTCTTAATAGATTTGCTTCGTAGGCATTGCTAAACTATAAGTTTCTATGGCTAATATAGCAACCTTTGTTATATTTTCCACACATAGGATTACTTATATTTGTTTAGCTTTCTACTTCGCTTGGTCCCTTCATAAATCTATATTTATGATAACCAAAGTCGATATCAATACCCAAGTAAAACATTGACTTAAAGAAAAATTATTTTAAATCATGAACAAATTTGTATTTATAACCAAAAACTTCATTAAGCTTCTTTGGTTAGCCTCTGCAAGATGCTTCTTGCGCTTTCTTTCGAAGTCAGTCGGGCTTATTGTAGTGAAAGCAAACTCCTTTGCTATCCGTGTCGATTTTGTTCTTATTATCCTTTGTTTTTGCCTTTTCATTTACCTTCTTTGAATCGTTCTTCTTTTCAGAAGATCCTTTGGCCCTTACCAGTAAGACTTTGTTTTTCTTGGTTGGAAAGTGACTCTCATCATTTTTCAACATGTTAAGCAAATCAAGGAAGCTAATATCTAGCTTGTTTATATGAAAAATTCACAACAATTGTGAAAGGAGTCCGGGAGTGAGTGCAAGATCAAATCTTGGCTCAACTCTCCATCCATGACAAAACTCGTTGTCCTAATTGATCAATCAAATTGATAATGTTAAGGACTTTTATCTGTACTGTAGTGTCATCGGTCATTCTAGATCGGAAGAGCTCCTTAGATATCTGATATTTATCAGTCCTACTTTCCTCACCATCAACTACTTGATGTGCAGGAATATAGTAGAAGCATCCATAGTTTCATCTTGTGGCTGAAGCTCGTTACTTATAGATGCGAGTATGATGCATTGAGCCAATCATGCATCATCTTGCCACTTTCTAAAAGTAGCAATCTCTTCCTCGGAGGCATTATGCGCAACCATTGCGAGGGGATAGGCGTATTAAGGACATAAGATAGCTTTTCACTATGAGAACTATTCTCAAATTCCTTAACCAATCCATTTAATTGATTCGTTAATTTAGCATCTAATATGCTTCACAAAGTGATAGTAATTTTAGACATTGTAAAATTACAGTAAATGAATTTGTAATTAACAACATTTTAACATACATTCTTTTATTAATTACCAAAATAAATTAGGTCTTGTTTTAAATTGGTATCTCCCACTATTTTCTACAAAGTATATTACCCTCACTTATATAGTTCGGCAAAATCTAATTAAAAATTTGCTAGTGAGAATAAGGATCCCATTTCAAATGTATATAGCCTTGTGGTGACACAACAAACTATATATAAATAAATAGGTAGACAACTTTTGTCAATTACATCAACTATGCAACTCCTTTTCTTTTGCCTCTTAGATTATTTTGATCAAGTGGTGGCACATCCGAATTAAAATTATCCAAGTTAAGTCCGACCTAGCACTCTATATATTCAAAAAAGAAAAATATCATCCTTGTGGTGTCACAACAAAATAATATTGTTCAATTTTCTTTATAAGCATCAAATGTGATAAATTAACATCTTAAATACTTAATACTTGCCTTGTGGTGACACAACAAACTCATATTAAATATTTAATACTCTATTAATTTTATCATGCTAGAAAGCTACGTTCGATATTCCAAATATCTTTGAGCGCTTAGGACTTAATATAAAAAAATTGAGGGTTTGTTATTAATTTGTCTCATCTTGTTTAGCGCATGCATTATATATATATATAAAATACGTCGTATATTAATAAACATGCGAAGCATGTTTGCATAATATATAATATATATATAGTATAGCATGCACATATAGAATACTATATTCTACGGATTGATTATGGACTTTTATTCTAGTTTGGTTCACTAGAGCCACCAAGTGAACCAAAAAGTCAAAACCCTGAGGGTGCAAGAAATAATATTTAAATATAACTATTACATTTAAACCCTGCTCCATTACAAATCTGGTCTTCAAGCGCTCCTTGCTCCTTGATCTCCAATTTTCAAAATTAATTCTAACTATTCCTATTACAAAACTATTTAAAATAAATAGAAACCTTGATCGTGATCGAGGGGAAGTACATAGGAGGAGATAGATATTTATATTAAGAAACGCCCCAAAATAGGTATACATCACCTATTACGAGTTGTCAATACATGGTACGAAACAACTACAACTTTATTATTACAACAATAAAAGCGTGAGTTTGAATATCAAATATTATCTTCTAGACAATATCTATACTCAAATAAATCCTCATCACATTTATTGATACATTATTTTACAAAATGGTGAGGACTACTAAACAATCCTTTCTAAAACCTTCATTCCATACCCAGAGCTAAATACTCGCTATATTCTAGCCTCCACGAGAAAAATGAACAAAAAAGGAAAAGGGTGAGCTCAACTAGCTCGATAAAGAATATTATGACTAAGATAATATCTGACAAATTATCGTTAGTCTTCAACGAGGAAAAATATAATAGAATCTGATAGACAACAAATTTTAAATCAATATTACGCAATGAAATAATAATTCATTAGAAGAGTTAAGTAGAGAATGAAAACTACTATCTTCTATGTATGAATTTAAAAGTTCATCGTCTATCTTTTATCCTGTAACATCAATCGATATACATACGGAATCAAATATTCATCTTTGCACTCTGAGGCGAAGAATATTCATCGATTAATCATGTTCATTTAAACACTGTTCATCTTTTACTCTACGGGCCAAAGATATTCTTGAAAATCATTCATCTTTTTTCACTATAGGCGAAAGATATTCTTAAGAAATCATTCATCTTTTCACTACTGGGCCAAAGATATTCCATAATATCATCATTTAAGACTAAGGATGATGAAAATATTTTTTTTTTTAAAAGCGAATCCGTGAAACAAAATGACAAGGATTAAGGATTAAGGATTAGTACTTGGTTTTATCCACGTCCAAAAATACCTCAAAAATAATCATAGTGGTGTAAAATTCAAGAATGATCAAAACATGGATCTGATCGAGTTAGTATCCGAATAGATATTTTGAACGAAAAGAAGAAATTTTATTTTTAGATTGAATAGTCTGCAGTATATCGTGAATAGTCTTAGTATCGTGAATAGTCTATCGTCGTGAATAATAACTCAGACACCAAAAGATAGAAATTCCACAAAAAACATCTTCACGCTTCATGAATAGTACTAAGTGAATAGTAACTTCGTGAATAGTAACTCATGAATAGTAACTTCGTGAATAGTAACTCATGAATAGTAACCCATGAATAGTAACCCAGACATGAAAAAGTTCCAAATTTGATAAAAACTTCAAATCAACATTTCGACATAATGATATTGAAGAAATAATATCATTCTGAAAAAAAAATAATATCCCTTACCTCGAAAGATCGATACTTCTAGCTAGAATCTAAGGTATAGTCTTTGAAGGAACTTGCACCGTCTAGCAATACTCAAAGTATACTCAAAATACTCACAAGAATAAACTCGATAATATAGAGAGAAAACTTGGGTTTAAGTGTGATTTTCAATTCTAACCTAAGCACCTATTTATAGGAAAATGCTTAGAACACCAAAGCGAAAAAATTTAATAAAATAATAATATATTCTTAAAAAATATTCAAGCCCACCTTAGAAATCTGATTTCAGATCATTTATAACACATGTGAGCCACTCAATTACAACAAAAAACGTTTTTCTTAACAAAATATTTTAAACTCCAAAAATCAATTATTTGAACTTGAACTTCAATAATTCATAATAAATAGCCCTTTCATCAGAAAATTCGAATCTCGCGAGTTTTTATAGGAATTTCAATTCTCTACAACTTTGCAGAAGAAAGTTTTTCCAAATTCCAAATAGAAATTGACCGAAATCCACAAGCGGGCGATTTTACAAAATATAATCAAATTTCGATCGATAAATGGGGTCCACAGACATGTTTAACATGTTTTAAACATTTATTGCAACAAAAATACTCTTCCTCCTCGTATACTCATATATCCCACATTAGATTGTAAAAATATCACCATTAATATATTATTAAAATAATATATTTAAATGAATTATTTTATCGAGAAAAGATAAAATATTAATTTTCAACAATTGTCATTTTAAAAATTTTCTCCATCTATATCCACATAAAATCAATATTTTCCTCATCATATAAATCAATAATTAATTATTCACAAATAATATTACGAATCCTGATATTGACAACGAGGCGGTTCCGGAAAAGGGGCTTTCGATAAAATTTCTTCTTCTTGGCGCATGATTAGGTGACCAAACCTCTCCTTAGAGCGAACTTTCTAGACATTGCCAATAATGTTATCTAATAATATTATTCAGATAATATGAATTATTGCTTCGATAATGAAAAATCTTGTATGACAATTATTGAAACAACGACAATATAAAATATCAACGACAATTTATTAACTCGATAAAATCTTGAGCGATAATTCTTTGTAACCATTATTGAGTAGTGCCTTCTTCGTAAGAATCAATAATTGGTGCAATCTGGTATCTTTCTTATTCAACAACGCGGCGTATTAGTGTGTTTTAACCACCGGGTATTCAATGATATTACTTGGTAACAACTACTGTAGTTATTTAAAAACAACTTATATATTTATCGTTTTCTTCATCCAATCGCTTTTTCAGATTATGGGGCCCACACATGGTTGCTTGTGTAAATCGAATATTCCCAAAGCGATCTGAATATTCCACGACCAAACGAATATTCCCAAAGCGATAATGAATATTTTATAACCACTTGCTTATTTTGAAATATTTGCGTATTTAACCCTTAACTATCCACATTAATCAAATCAACCCTTACTATTTCAAAATAATAAATAAAGGAAATTCCTTTTATTTAAAAATTTGAGGGTCTTACAACCTCCCTCCTTATGAAATTTCGTCCTCGAAATTGGCGTGTCGTATACAGTGTTTTTGAAAAGGTGAGGATACCTCGCTTTCATTTTCGTTTCCAATTCGGGTCATTTCCTCTATAGCATGATTCCTCCACAAAACTTTAACTTGTGGTATGACCTTTCTTGGCGTGGGACATGCTCCTTCCTATCCAAGATCTTGGCAGTACCTCCTCATACGTTAAGTCTTGGCTATCTCATCCGGTTCTAAACTTCGATAACGTGGTTGGGTCTTTCACATATTCTGAAATGCGAGATATGTGAAACACATTATGAACACGAGACATACTCGAATAACTATGAAGTCTATAGGCTACATTTCCTACTCGGTCGAGAATTTGAAATGGACCAATAAATCGTGGATTGAGCTTTCCTCTCTTCCCAAATCTTGTAACTCCCTTCCATGGAGCAACTTCATGACAATACATGATCCCCTACATTAAATTCCACGTCCTTTCGATGAAGATCCGCATAACTCTTTTGTCGATCTTGTCTTTGTTTGTATATCGTTGTCGAATCATTTGGATCTTTTCGGTGAGTCATACGTACTAACTTCGGGTCCCAACAATGTTGCTTCACCCACCTCATCCCAACATATTGGAGAACGACATTTTCGTCCATATAATGCTTGAATGGAGCCACACCTATACTTGCACGATAAGCTGTTGTTGTAGGAGAATTCCACCATGGTAAATACTTATCCCAACTACCCTTGAAGTCTAGGACCACAGTCTTAATAGATCTTCAAGAGTTTGAATAGTCCTCTCTCGATTGTCCGTCCGGTTTGGGGATGGTATGCTTAGACTAAATCGCAAATCCGTGCCCATAGCTTTTTGCAAAGCTAACCCAAAATCTTGAAGTGAATCTTGGGTCACGATCCGAAACTATGGATCTGGCATGCCATACAACCTCACAATCTCATTCACGTACATACTAGCAAGGCGTTCAAGGAATAAGTCTCCGTGTCGGCGAAAATGAAATGCGAACTTGGTTAATCTATCAATAATAACCCAAATAGCATTGATGCCTTGAAAGCCGTAGGAAGACCCGTAACGAAATCCATAGTAATGTGTTCCCACTTCCATTCCGGAATCTCAAGTGGTTGCAGCGGACCCTTAGGTACAAGATGCTCGCCTTTACGTTAGCAAGTTAAACACATCGAGATAAACTTTGCAATCTCTCTCTTCATATTGTTCCACCAAAATGTATGTAGAAGATCACGATACATTTAGTACTTCGAGGATGGATTGCAAATGGCGTATTGTGTGCCTCCATCATAATCTTGTTGTACTTCAAATCGTCGTTAGGAACACAAAGTCTAGAGTGGACTCAAGTATTCCTTCTTCATCAATTCTCGCTTAGGAATAGCTCCTTCTTGTACTTTCTTCTTCATACGCGCATCATTTCACGGGATTGGGTGGCTTGAGCAACCTTAACTTTTTCTATTAAAGTTGGCTCTGTCGTATACTTGACATCATCGCTTTTCGTTCCGCATATGATCTTCTACTCGATCGTCGGCTACCACGTTAAACTTTTACCGGGATGGTATTGAATAGTGTGGTCGTAGTCTTTTTCAATAGCTCGAGCCAGCGTCATTGCCGCGCGTGTTGAGTTCTTTTTGAGTGAAGAAATATTTAAGGCTTTTATGGTGCGAATATATCTCCACTTTCTCCCCATATAGATAGTGCCTCCATATTTTTAGCGCTTGGCATTGCTTTTGTGACTCTAGATCATGAGTAGGATAATTCCTCTCATACTCTTTAAGTTATCGCGAGGCATAGGCTATGACTTTCCCACGTTGCATGAGAACACATCCTAACCCTTTGCACGAAGCATCGTTTGTAGATAACAAATCCATCCGAACCGGATGGTATTGTTAGAAACAGTCTTAAAATAAGTCTCCTCTTAAGCTCTTGGAAACTTTTCTCGCATTCTTACGCTCCAAGCGAATTTTGTATCCTTAGGAGTTAGGCGAGTTAATGGAGTAGCGATTAGAAAACCCTTCCACGAATCTCCGATAATAACCAATTAAGCCCAAAAAGCTCGTACTTGATCACCAAAACTTGGTTGCTCCCAACTTTGTATTGCTTGATCTTGGCGGGATCAGCGGATACTCCATGTTTGACACCACGTGCCCAAGGAATGCTACTTCCTCGAAGCGAAAACTCGCATTTCTTCAATTTGGCATATAGTTGGTTTTCACGAAGCCTTTGGAGTACCGACTTCAAATGGTGCTCATGATCTTCACGGCTTTTGGAATATATGAGGATGTCATCAATAAAGACAACAACGAATTGATCCAAATATTCCTTGAATACTCGGTTCATCATATCCATGAAAGCCGCGGGAGGAGCATTAGTTAGTCAAAAGACATGACTAAGAATTCATAATGCCCATCTGGGGAGTTAAGGGCGGGTCTTTGGAATATCCTCGGTTCTAATCTTGGTGATGATATCCGAGCGAAGATCGATTTTTGAAAAGAATTGTGCCCCTTGCAATGCTGGTCAAACAAGTCATCATCAATACGGTGAGGATACCTATTCTTGATGGTGACATGGTTCAATTCCGATAGTCGATACAAAATCGCATACTCCGTCTTTCTTCTTTACAAATAAAGCAGGGAGCACCCCAAGGAGATGTCTTGGGGCCAATGAAACCGAGATGTCCAACAATTCACATAGTTGGACCTTTAACTCTGAAGTTCAATAGGAGCCATTCGATATGGGGTTTTAGAAATGGGCTTTGTGCGGGTTCAAGATCAATAAAGAATTCAACTTCACGTTACGGGGGTAGGCCAGGAAGTTCTTGAAAATCGTCGGAAAGTCGATAACAACGAATATTATTCAAATTTGGCGTGTCTTTATTCAAATCCATAACATGGGCTAAGAAAGCTTGACATCCGTTTTTTAATAAGCGAATAGCTTTATGATTAGATATGATGATGATTGATTTTAATGGTTTAGTTGCTTGAATTAAATACAACGGGTTGGTTAGGATATGAAAACTAACAACCTTACGAAAACAATCAATTTTGGCATGATGAGTAGTTAACCAATCAATCCTAAAATCACATCAAAAGCAAGTATCTTTAAAGAGATAAGGTCAACGGGTAAGGTAATGGTGCCAACTTGAATCAAACAAGATTTATAAGCGATTGGATGTGATGAAAGTTTCTCTAACGGAGTTTCCACAGATAGGTCAAAGTCTAATTTCTCGGTCAAGTTTAAGCGTTGAGCACATGCGGAGAGATAAATGAATGGGTATGCCGGTATCAAGTAAGGTATAAACTTGCAAGAATTTATAAATAGCTTACCGTGATCACCTCGTTTGGGTTCCTCGCATTATGACCGATCACAACAAACGCTCTTCCGGAATCGTTGACTTTGACTTTTACGGGATGATCTTTTGAGTCACCGTCCCATTGAACTAGGTTTCGCTCTTGTCTGATCTCGGCGATATGTCCTTCCTTTCCACAATTATAGCATACCTTGAAGCTGTTGTGGGCGGTTTGGTGATATGTCCCTCTTTTCGCATTTGTAGCATATAATGGGTGGTCGTTCTCCTCCACTTAGAACCGATTCTTTCTTAGACCTTTGTCATCTTCACATAGTCGTTGTTAAATCTCCTCTTTTAAAATCTCCTCTGACTCGCTTCTTCTATTTTCATGGCCATGATTACCACCGGAGTGGTTACCATTTACATCCGTCTGTTTCTTTCTCATGAGTTATCATTATTACATTGTTGCTATCTATCTACGATCGATCTGGTTTGTGGTCCCTCGGTTGGCCGTACTCGTTATCTCGCTCTAATAATTGAGCCTGTTTTACAACATCTGAATAAAGAAAAAATTTATGAGAAATGAGATCTTGGCGTATCTGGGGTTTCAAACCTCTAAGAAACATCCGCGTCATCGTTCCTCATTCTCCACCAAATGAGGTGCAAACACGGATAACTCTGCAAACTTTGCCTCGTCTTTGAGACACCGTCGTGTTGTTTTGTTCCAATCGATGAACTCCACTTCCTTCCGTATAGCGAACACTTTTTCGGGAAAAGTATTTGTCATTAAATAACTTCTGAAAGCGTCTCCCAGACATCTTTGAGTGCGGTTTGGATGGAGTGCGCTTCACAGAGACTCCCACCGATGATACGCCTCGCCCGCGAACATAAAGGTGGCGAATGGAACCTTCATTCCTCCGTGCATCCCAAGACATCGAATATCTTGGTAATTTGTTTGACCCATGTTTCCGCCATGATCGGATCGGCTTTCCCTTAAATTACGGTGGTCCCAACTCTTTGAGCGCTTGGGCTGTGACAACAGTGAATTGCTATCATTTCCTCCTGTATTTTGAACACGAGTCTCCTCGTGCGATTTTGCATGAGCTGCAAAAACTTCTAAACATCCCCTCGTTCATCATCTGCTCAATGGTGTTGTTCACGGGAGAGAACATTGCCCGACTGTTGCGTTCTCCTCGTTGGTGAGTCTGAGCATCTCAACGGTCTCATTTCCATTGTTAATATTCTCGATCGACATTCTCAAATCTTGTCATAAAACAAGGGTTAATTAAGAAATCAATATATCACATAATATCCTATATATCTTGACCAACTAACAAATAAGCTTAGGTAGGACACACTAGCGAAGGATTTACTCGTCTCTCCCTCCTAGTTCTATTCCCGATCTCATGGAGAGATCATATCCTAAGCTCGATACCAAGCGTAACTCTGGACACCAACTTGTGTCAAGACTCACATTGATACCTATCGGTTTTGCCACCATGAGCAGGCGTCCCCTACGGAGAGTCCGGCTTGATTGCATCCCCCATCAACGAAGTCACCAAATGAGAGGCTCGGGCTCTTTACTTATAGCTCGATACCAATCTGTGACACCTCCAAAATAGGTATACATCACCTATTACGAGTTGTCGATACATGATGCGAAACAACTACAACTTTATTATTACAACGATAAAGCGTGAGTTTGAATACAAATATTATCTTCTGAGCAATATCTATACTCAAATAAATCCTCATCACATTTATTGATACATTATTTTACAAAAATGGTGAGGACTACTAAACAATCCTTTCTAAAACCTTCATTCCATACCCCAGGCTAAATACTTTGCTTTATATTCTTGCCTCCACGAGAAAAATGGAACAAAAAGGAAAAGGGTGAGCTCAACTAGCTCGATAAAGAATATTATGACTAAGATAATATATGACAAATTATCGTTAGTCTTCAACGAGGGAAAAATATAATAGAATCTGATAGACAACAAATTTTAAATCAATATTATGGGTGAAATAATAATTCATTAGAAGAGTTAAGTAGAGAATGCAAACTACTATCTTCATGTATGAATTTAAAAGTTCATCGTCTATCTTTTATCCTGTAACATCAATCAATATACATACGGAATCAAATATTCATCTTTTACTTTCTGAGCCAAAGATATTCATCGATTAATCATGTTCATTTAAACACACTTCATCTTTTTGCACTACGGGCCAAAGATATTCTTGAAAATCATTCATCTTTTGCACTTCTGGCCAAATATATTCTTAAGAAATCATTCATCTTTGCACTGAGGCTGGCCAAAGATATTCCATAATATCATCATTTAAGGCGAGGGATGATGAAAATATATTTTTTAAAGCGAATCGATGAAACAAAATGACAAGGATTAAGGATTAAGGATTAAGTACTTGGTTTTATCCACGTCCAAAAATACCTCAAAATAATCATAGTGGTGTAAAATTCAAGAATGATCAAAACATGGATCTGATCGAGTTAGTATCCGAATAGATGTTTTTAGACGAAAAGAAGAAATTTTATTTTTAAATTGAATAGTCAGTATCGTGAATAGTCTTAGTATCGTGTGAATAGTCTTAGATATCGTGAATAGTAACTCAGAGACCAAAAGATAGAAATTCCACAAAAAACATCTTCACGCTTCGTGAATAGTACTACTCGTGAATAGTAACTTCGTGAATAGTAACTTCATGAATAGTAACTTCGTGAATAGTAACTCATGAATAGTAACCCATGAATAGTAACCCCGAGCATGAAAAAGTTCCAAATTTGATAAAAACTTCAAATCAACATTTCGACATAATGATATTGAAGAAATAATATCATTCTGAAAAAAAAAATATCCACCTTACCTCGAAGATCGATCTTACATTTTTAGAATCTGAGTGTATAGTCTTTGAAGGAACTTGCACCGTCTCTAGCAATACTCAAAGTATACTCAAAATACTCACAAGAATACGCTCGATAATATAGAGATAGAAAACTTGATTTACGGTGTGATTTTCAATTCTAACCTAAGCACCTATTTATAGGAAAATCTTAGAACACCAAAGCAGAAAATTTAATAAAATAATAATATTTCTTAAAAAATATTCAAGCCCACCTTAGAAATCTGATTTCAGATCATTTATAACACATGTGAGCCACTCAATTACAACAAAAAAAACGTTTTTCTTAAAAAAATATTTTAAACTCCCAAAAATCAATTATTTGAACTTGAACTTCAATAATTCATAATAAATAGCCCTTTCATTAGAAAATTCGAATCTCGCGAGTTTTTATAGGAAATTCAATTCTCTACAACTTTGCAGAAGAAAGTTTTCCAAATTCCAAATAGAAATTGACCGAAATCCACAAGCGGGCGATTTTACGGTTTATAATCAAATTTCGATCGATAAATGGGGTCCATGAGCATGTTTAACATGTTTTAAACATTTATTGCAACAAAAATACTCTTCCTCCTCGTATACTCATATATCCCACATTCGTTGTAAAAATATCACCGTTAATATATTATAAAATAATATATTTAAATGAATTATTTTATCGAGAAAAAGATAAAATATTAATTTTCAACAATTGTCATTTTAAAATTTTCTCCATCTATATCCACATAAAATCAATATTTTCCTCATCATATAAATCAATAATTAATTATTCACAAATAATATTACGAGAATCACATATATTGACAACGAGGCGGTTCTCGGGAAGAGGGGCTTTCGATAAAATTTCTTCTTCTTTGGGCGCGCAATTAGGTGACCAAACCTCTCCTTAGGCGAAACTTTCTAGACATTGCCAATAATGTTATCTAATAATATTATTCGGATAATATGAATTATTGCTTGATAATGAAAAATCTTGTGTAATGACAATTATTGAAACAACAACATATAAAATATCAACGCAAGACAATTATTAACTCGATAAAATCTTTGAGCGATAATTCACGTAACCATTATTGAGTAGTGCCTTCTTCGTACGTAATTAATAATTGGTGCAATACTGGTATCTTCTTGTTCAACAACGCGTATTAGTGTGTTTTAACCACCGGGTATTCCAACGATGATTAATTGTAACAACTACTGTAGATTATTTAAAAACAACTTATATTTGTCGTTTTCTTCATCCATAAACTTTCGTTATGGGGCCCACACATGGTTACTTGTGAGTCGTCACGAATATTCCCAAACGATCTGAATATTCCACGACCAAACGAATATTCCCAAGCGATAATGAATATTTTATAACCACTTGCTTATTTTGAAATATTTGCGTATTTAACCCTTAACTATCCACATTAATCAAATCAACCCTTACTATTTCAAAATAATAAATAAAGGAAATTCCTTTTTATTTAAAAATTTTGGGGTCTTACATTAAATAAACTCCTTTATTTAAGGAAACACGGATTTTCTTTCCTATTCACAAATAAACTCCTTTTATTTTGAATAATATGAAATCTTATTTCATATTTAAATAAACTCCTTTATTTAAGGAAACACGGATTTTCTTTCTATTCACAAATAAACTCCTTTATTTTGAATAATATGAAATCTTATTTCATATTTAAATAAACTCCTTTATTTAAGGAAATATGGAATCCAATTTCAACTCTAATTAGTTATCATGGAATCCAATTCCAACTCTAATTAGTTAGTTAGCATGAAATTTAATTTTAAAATTAAAATAACCTTTTTATTTTAAGATTAAAATAAACTTTTATTTTAAAATTAAAATAAACTTTTATTTTAATAATAAAATAATTAAGAATATTATATATTATTAATATATAATAATTAGTCCCATTTATAAATTAATATATATATATATATATTATAATCAAGTATGATATATATATATATATATATATATATATATATATATATATATATATATATATATAACATCCATACAATTCATACTTGTATAATATAACATGATACCAATTCGCGAATAGCAGCTTTGCTATAACTAAGTCTGACATAGCGTAATCATTTATTATGTATATACTATATACCGTACAACACTAAAAAAAAATAACTCCTGACTTCCTATAAAATTGTTGCTGACTTCGGTCAATTTTGTTGCCCAAGTCTGGTTTTTTTTTTCAAGTGCTGCACGGATTTCGTGGCAAACTAACAATTGCATGCTCCTGTAACATAATTCATGACCGTACTAAAATATAATATATATATTATTCGGAAAAAGCAGCATCAAGGCAGAATAGGCAGAATCACCTTTTTTTTAAAAAAAAAATTTTATACAAACAAATTATGCCCAATTAAATTGTTCTAAACACATATCAATATACATATCAAATTAAACAATTAATAATTCGCATAAAGGTTTGGCTCTGATGCCACTATTAGGTTTGTAATATTCAAGAACGCAATCAAATTGCATAAAAAGTGCGAAAACGTGTAAAATCAGAGTTTAAAAAATTTTACAAACCATATACTCGGATCACCCTTTATGCATAATTATTAATTAAACGAAAAAGAAAGAACAAGAATCATACCCTTGAAGATTCGAGCTTCCTCAGGTACAAGTTCACCTCCAATCCTTTTCGCGTTCAACTTGAATCCACCGGGTATGGTTCCTTCCTTTGATCAACGTTAGCCACCCAAGTGTTTGGCCTCTAGAGGTGATCCACCAAGGAAGAAGAAGAATTCAAGAAGATGGGTGGTTGGCTAAACCCTAGTTTTTCATTCTCTATAGAAAATGAGCGTACTCTCCCAACTATTGGAATTACGTATGTTGTAAAAGTCAACAACCACTTCACCCATAATAAGACTCCTCTTATTTATAGATGTGGGCAACCCACCTTAACAATTAAGGAATTGGGTTTTATTTAATTAATTAAATTCTTTTAATTAATTAAGCTCCCTAATCTTATTAGGGATAATTAATTAAACTCCTTTAACTAATTTTCCTTCCTAATCCAATTAGGAATAAATGAGAGTACTTATATTAAATTAATTCCTAAACTCTTTTAGAAATTAAAATAATAATAATAGTAATAATATTAATAAGACTCCTCTTATTAATTTATATTTAATATTTCTAAAATATTAAATAATAAATATTAAGCTATTTAATTTATTCTATCACCATAGATTAAATTAAATATACATAACATATTATTACGATTATGCCATTAACTTCTTAAATAATTATTCTTCCTTTTATGGTGTGACCCTTTAGGTTCTCCATATTAAACTTTGTTGTGAATAAATCAATTAGAACAATTCTAATCTTATTTAAATAAATAAATTAAACAATTAATTTATTTAAAAAATAATATTTATTCTACAATAGGATAAGCCTCCCTAACAATCAACGACTTTCCAAATAATATAGATTTCAACATTAATTATAAAAGAACCTTTGAGTAAATAGTTACCATACAATTCAATCCTTCCACCATACATGTCCCAATTAAATATAAGACATGGAATTCTTTGTCAAGTCTTATTTTATTTAATTATATGTATTTCGACTCTTAAATGCACAACTCAAATAATGTAAATTAGAAACTCCTTTCTAATTTCATTCTCGCTTAACCAAGGACTCTTTGGGTTGTCATTTATCGAATCACATAGGACATTTCTCTTCTTTTATTAGAAGTGGTAGATTCTTTATTGATCATACATTATCTCTATGTACAACTTATTATACCCAAGCATACCCTTTGATATACCCTAAGGGTCTTAAGAAATAAGTCAAAGTATAACTCATCATACACAAGATACTATGATGATCTCAAGTCCAAGGATTACTTGTACTACTATCACTACAGGAATTCCTATTGACAGGCAAGTAAAACTCCATTAGGTATTCCTTAGCGAGCCACGTTCAGTGAACTTATTCTCTAATAAGCAACTACATACTTGCTTTAGTGTCTCCACACAAATGATCATGAGATCAATCATCCTCATCTAATGAGCAAGCAACGCATATACCAATCTATCCGGATTCACTAATCCCCAATTTAGTAATCCAATGATTGGGAACTATTTTAGTTTTAAGCTTTCTAAGAATTTAGATCTCATTAGAATGATCATCATCATTATTCTAAAAGCATTGCTTAAAACTATGGGTTTATCACATATTATAAAACAGCATCATATAGATAATTAAAAGCCTTTAATATATTAATACTTTTTATTAATAAATGAATAAAATTGTTACAAAGTATATGCTTTATCATCAAACATGATTGGCTTGTGTGCATATTACTTTCAGCAATAAGCAATGCTATGTGTTATAGTATGTTGTTCTAATCGAACGAATGATCTTATTACTGATAGGTGTTATATAAGGATAGAACTAAGTACGAACTGTAAGCAGTGCATCAGGCAAGTATCTTACCTTTGCATTTTCTTTATGCAATGGACATGAGTAAGAATGTTTCTAAACTATATTATTACTATACAGATTATTAACCTTATATTATATACGCTCATTGAATATCAACATGTTAGTATATGATAATTCAGATATATATATTACGTTCGTTAATTTTTATAAATGGTTATACAAGTGTCCCCACTTGGATAATCATTGTATTTAATCACATGTTGATATACCTTTGTCAATTACCCGTATACATATATGTTGAATTATAGATTATTGTTGAACAAGATAAAACCTTTGATTTGGAACCCAGACAAGTATGAATATCCCTACACGGGGAAAACTTTTATGCGCAAAGCGAGGTGAGTGAAACGATCCTATCGTTCTTGTAATGTAGTATTGATCAATACAGGGCCCATGGGAAGTACAACCTAATGCCCGTAAGTTATGACGGTTTACAGATGAATTTCTGTTTAACCTTTTCGAAAATGAAAACCATGTTCATAGCATGTCACCATAACCCTAGTTATAGTCAATTTGTAGTTTCAAAAATTTGAAAGAGAGAGTTGTTATGTTATTATTATCGGTTCAAAATACTTCACAAATATTGACTTGTTGTAGAAGAATAGTACAAAGAAAACATTTAAATTCTTTCAGCTTATATATATATATAATTGCTATTACTTGTTGGGCACTCAAATGCTCATCCTTGCTTAATTTAAATGTTTTCAGCTAGGCATGAACAACTTGAAGGTTCAGGCAAGAACAAGTGAAAAGGAAAGCAAACAGAACAAGTTTATTAATGGTATCTTTTGTAATAGTTAGACAATATATAGACAATGATATGTATTATATATCATGTAAAGAATTATAGTAAAGGTTGCGTAATTGGGATTAGACTCTGATAAATGCAAGAAAAGTTTGATATTTATATTATTGTTATTATTATTAGTATTATTCCGCTTATAGAAATGGTATCGTGAAGAACCGAGTTCGGGTTTCAAGTACCCGAGTTTGGGGGCTTCACAAGTTGGTATCAGAGCTTAGGGTTAAAAACCTTAGGTGGGTTAGACCTTAGGCTATAACCTTGGAACAGAGGAAAACGTTGAAAATACAATTAACTCATATAGAGTTTAAAAAGGGAGATGAATTGAATAAGTTCATCGTCAAACAAAATAAAAGATAACTTATATAAAACTATTATTTGTTGTGTGTATATATTAGTTGATAATCAAGATAACTTAAGTGTGTAGATGACATATAGCCAAGGATTAGGATACCCTCAAATCGTAAAGAAGAAGTCAACCTCCATAACCGAGCCAATATCAAAGCCAATAGCTGAAATAAAAGCTCACATTGAAAGCTACTTCAAAGAGGTGGTTATTTTGAAAAGTGTAGTACCAAACCCTGAAACGATAGTATGACTGATAGGTAAAGTATAGTTAAAGAATATGTGTTCAATGTCGAGTTCTTAAACTCTTATATTTGTGGTGAGTTCTTAAACTCATAATGTATGGTAAGTTGGATGAACTAGGTATAGTTAGGTGTGAATGGATTATTGAGGATAATGGGAATAGACAGATTTCTAAGCGATTGATCCTTAGTGGAGGTGTAAGAAATAAGTAGTACTAGTATTACTTGAATATGTATGATTTTATGTTATGTATATGATAGTTATGTTTGTATAAGGAAATTTTTTTCAAATTTTATATAAGTTGTGGCAGCGATTCCCGACTTTTGAGTCACAAAGGGATAGTGGATGATTAAAGCAATATGTGCTATGGTATGTCAAGTGATATGAGTATGAAGTGATATGGGATTAATGAATTTATAAGGGATTAATGAAATAAGTTGGTATAAAGATAGTAGTTAATTATATGAGTACTGGTTAATGCAGAAAACCAAAATTTCAAAATCTAATATTTTGAGTACATGATTATTCGAATAGAATGTTTTGTGTTAGATGTTAAGCGTATACGATAAGGTTTAGAATGTAAGTTAATAAGAATAATTTATGATAATGTCGCCAAGACGAAAACGAAACTAACTAGGCGTAAGAACACATCAACAAAGTTTGAAAGACAACCGGACCCGATCTGAAAATTTTGCGAATATGGACGATCAAGCTATGGAAAACGAAATACCAGTCGCTGGAAGATCAGCTAGACAATCGAATGACAAATGTCAAAGTCTTCAAGGCGTATATACTGCCAGGAATTAGAGGATCAACTGATCCTGTAGCAATGTTTATGATAGCTAGGATAACGAAGGGGCAAAAGATAGTTTTGTCACCTATACGATAAAAGGAAATGAGATAAAGGGAAAGTCTATGTGTTTTAAGTGTGAATCAATGGAGTATAAGGTGGAAGACTGTCCAAGAAGGAGAAAGAAGGCAAGGAATGCGAATACGAGGAAAGGCAGAAGGACATTGGCGATAACGGGACCGACATCAACAAACCAACCAATAAAATCAACCGCAAACGTCTTCAACATGAACGTTCAAAAAACTGTAGCAGCCGGGGATGCAACTCCAGGTATTACTCAAACCAATTTTATTTCTTATATATTATTTTCTTATATATAGTAAATTATTTTATAAATTATTTTGAAGGAGGAAATTGAGTTCTATTAGAAATCAATTTTTCCGTATAAGTGAATAGATAAGCTTTATCTTTGAATAGTTAAAGATCAGTTCGATCAATTTTGATCGAGATCTACTTGTAATGATTGTGTATGCTATGTACCCTGGTATGTATAAGTTTTAAAACAATGATTTCGGGGACAGAATCTTTATAAGGGAGGGTGAATGTAACAACCCGATATTTTTTATATAAATAAATTATAAATTTTGTGTATAAATTTTTTTTATTTTAAGGATGAGGATTTATACAAGATAAGGTGTATATGTATTTATGTTATAAATAAAA
Organism: Panax quinquefolius; assembly: GCA_020205615.1. Lineage (NCBI taxonomy): Eukaryota > Viridiplantae > Streptophyta > Magnoliopsida > Apiales > Araliaceae > Panax > Panax quinquefolius. The sequence goes on from CM035166.1 coordinate 21,186,800, forward strand.
ATATATTTATTACATGAATGTTTACAAATAATTTTATTTTAGAATTATTAACTATTATAAAGTTTATTCTTACAATAATTAATTTTATAATGAAATGTTTTAATTAATTATTTTCCATGAAAATATAGTTATATATTATTTAAATAATATATGAAATAATTTTCTTTGAATAATTATAATAATTATTTTATTATATGAATTTTGCATGCAGATTATTAAGTTAATTATTTTACCTTAATTATTAAGGATAAATATGAAAGATAAATAAGATATGGAATTCAAACCCTAATTACGGATTTGGAATAAGGAAAGAGGATAATAATATAATATTAATTATATTTCAAAGTTATAAGTATGTATGTTATGTGTGTAAGGATAATGTGTGAAAGCAGTTTAAGGTAACATGAAAAATCCAAGTAGTATTTTAATAAAACCCTAATTTGAAACTCAATTATGAGTTAAAAGCTGTTATGTAATTGTGTTAAATGAATTATATTACGTATTATAGAATTTAATTTTAATTAGAGAAATCCTAATTAATATTTAGAAATTTTAATTTCTAGAAACCCTAATTTCATAATTAATAAATCGAATTTGCTAAATTGGTAACCCTAATTGTTAATTACAAGCTAAATGCTAATTAGTGGACATTAAAATTCATAATGTTCATTGTATAATGTAATTAGAAAATTAAGCACGATTAAGAAACCCTAATTTTAAAAAAATTGGAAACTAATATTATTTTTATTTTTATGCAAAACCTAATTAGTAATTTTAAAAACCTAATTACTAATTATAAACCCTAATTGTTTAAAGATCAATGTTAATTATGATTAGTAAATTTGAAACACAAATGTTCAAGTAATTGAATTAGAAAACTAATTATATTTAGTAAACTCTAATTTATATTTTTGGAAACTAAATTGTTATTTATTTTTAAATCCTAATTTTGGAAATCTTAGAATTTTCCTAAAATGGTTCGAACCCTAAACCCTAAGGGTTTGCCAAATGACCTAAGTGCCATTAAAATTATATAACAAAAGACCAAAATGCCCTTTTTCATTTATTTATTTAGATAACTTGTCAATCTAGCCAAAATGTGGGTTAGTGACCTACTATACCAAACCCATGTGACTAAAAGCAACTGAAATCAGCCTTATATTGACAACAACTCAGCCATATACATTGTATATATCATATATATATATAGATTAAGGAGAGAGAAAAGGTCATTTGTTATCTCATTTTTCACAAACTCTCTACCAAATGCTCTCAAGCTCAAGACCCACGAAATTAATAGTAGATCAGGTCCATATATTATTTCCTCTAACAAATCGAAGCCCAAGTTCCGTAAATCAAAGCTTAAAGGTATAAACCCTAGTTGATAATTTCGAACTTTGATCCTCTGTTAAAAGTTATGTTTAAGTGTTAATATATGTTGTATATAGTGTTATTAAGTGATCTGGGTTGATAGATGTTGTAAGACCCCAACTTATTATTAATGAAATTTAATTTTCTCTATTTATTATTTTAAAATAGTAAGGGTTGATTTGATTAATGTGGATAGTTAGGGGGTAAAATAATCAAATATTCAAAATAAACAAGTGGTTATAAAATATTCATTGTTGTCGGGGAATATTCATTTGATCGTGGAATATTCGCTTGTCGGGAATATTAAATGCGATTGGATGAAGAAATGTGTGAGCCCCATGTGAAGCGATTGGATGAAGAAAACGACAAATATAAGTGGTTTAAAAACAACGGCGTAGTTATTACTTAATTATCTTGTTAAAATACTCGGTGGTTAAAACACGATGCTACACGTGATTGCACCAATTATTGATTCTTACGTGAAGAAGGCACTACTCGATAATGGTTACGATAATTCTTTATTCGATATTTTATTGATTTAATAATTCTTTGCGTTGATATTTTATATTGTTGTTGTTTCATAATTATCATTACACGATATTTTTTATTATCGAAGCGATAATTCATATTATCTGAATAATATTATTAGATAACATTATTGGCAATGTCTAGAAAGTTACATCTAAGGAGAGGTTTGGTCACCTAATTGCTACGCCGATGAAGAAGAAATTCTTATTGGAAAGCCCCTCTTTCTGAGGAGCTGCACGGTTGTCGATATTGTGATTACATAATATTATTTGTGAATAATTAATTATTGATTCATATGATGAGAAAAATATTGATTTTATGTGGATATAGATGGAGAAAAATTTTAATGTGACAATTGTTGAAAATTAAAATTTTATCTTTTTCTGATAAAATAATTCATTTAAATATATTATTATATTTTAGTAATATAATAATGGTGATATTTTACAACAACGAATGTAGGATATATGAGTATACGAGGAGGAAGAGTATTTTTGTTGCAATAAATGTTTAAAACATGTTAAACATGTTGGTGGACCCCATTTATATTATTTGAAATTTGATTATAGCTTGTAAAATCGCTTGTTTGTGGATTTGGTCAATTTTGTTTGGAATTTGGAAAAACTTTCTTACGTAAAGTTGTAGAGAATTGAATTTCCTATAAAAACTTCGCAAGATTCGAATTTTTCGATAAAAGGGCTATTTATTATGAATTATTGATGTTCGAAATTCTGAATAATTGATTTTTGGAAGTTTTAATTATTTTAAATAATAAAAACGTTTTTGATTTGTTTGGTAGACTTATTTGTTGTCAAGCATGGCTGAATTCAGATCATAGATTGTGTGCGTAGGAATTTATATATAATATATGAATATTATATTAAATTTTACGCTTTTGTGTTCTAAGCGATTTCTATAAATAGGGTGTTTAGGTTAGAATTGAAAATCACACCGAAATGAAGTTTTCTCTCTATATTTATCGGCGTATTCTTGTGAGTATTTTGAGTATAATTTGAGTATTGCTATTGATTGGTGCAAGTTCAAGTCATAGCTTTATATCAGGTGTTTTTTATTTGAAATCTTGATCTTTTCGAGTTAAGGGATATTATTTTTTTAAATGATATTATTTCTTCAATATCATTATGTTGAAATATTGATCTGAAGTTTTTATCAAATTTGGAACTTTTGGTGTCGAGTTACTATTCACGTATCACAAGACTATTCACGTATACTGATCTTATTCACGAATACGGCCTTATTCATCGAAAAATGAAAAATTTTCTTTTAAGCCCAAAATATCTATTACGGATACTAGCTTTGATTGTATCCATGTTTTGATCATTCTTGAATTTTACACCACTTGTGATTATTTTTGAGGTATTTTTGGGCGTGGATAAAACAAAGTACGAATCCTTAATCCTTAATCCTTGTCATTTTGTTTCCTTTGGATTCGTTTCTTAAAAAAATAATAATATTTTTCATCATCCTCGGTCTTAAATGATGATATTATTGAATATCTTTGGCACATGGTGCAAAGATGAATGATTTCTGAAGAATATCTTTGGCCGTGGTGCAAAGATGAGCAGTGTTTAGATGAACATGACCAATGATGAATATCTTTGGCCGTGGTGCAAAGATGAATATTTGATTCGGATATATGTTGATTGATGTTCTGAGGGATAAAAGATGAGCGATGAAATTTTAAATTCATACATAGAAGATAGTAGTTTGCATTCTCTACTTAACTCTTCTAATGAATTATTATTTCCATTGCGAATATTGATTTAAAATTTGTTGTCTATTGTATTCTATTAGATTTTTCCTGTTGAAGACTAACGATAATTTGTTGTATATTATCTTAGTCATAATATTCTTCTTGGGCTAGTTGAGCTCACCCTTTTCCTTTTTGTTCCATTTTTCTTCTCGGGATGCGAGAATATAGCGAGTGCAGTCGGGTATGGAATGAAGGTTCTAGAGCGAGTTGTTTAGTAGTCCTCACCATTTTTGTAAAATAATGTACCAATAAATGTGATGAGGATTTATTTGAGTATAGATATTGTCTAGAAGATAATATTTGTATTCAAACTCACAGATTTCTTGTTGTAATAATAAAGTTGTAGTTGTTTACGTACCATGTATTGACAACTCGAGAATAGGTGATGTATACCTATTTTAGGGGCGTCACGGTTGGTATCGAGCTTAGGGATATGATCTCTGGCGGAGATCGGGAATAGAACTAGGAGGGAGAGAGTAAATCCTTCGCTAGTGTGTCCTACTACTAAGCTTATTTGTTAGTTAGTCGATATATAGGGATGTTATGTGATATATTGATTTCCTTAATTAACCCTTATTTTATGGCGATGTTTGAGAATGTCGTTGAGAATATTAACAATAGAAATGAGACCAGTGGAGACGCTTTGTACTCACCCACGAGGAGAACGTCTGACAGTCAGTGGCAATGTTCCTCCTGTGAACAACACCATTGAAGCGGATGATGAGCGAGGGATGTTTAGAAGTTTTTTGCGGTTCATGCAAAATCGAGACGAGGAGACTCGTGTTCAAAATCTGAGGAGAAATGATAGCAATTCACGGGTTGTCACAACCAAGCGATTCAAAGTTGGACCACGAATTTAAGGGAAAGCAAGATCCGATCATGGCGGAAACATGGGTCAAGCAAATTACCAAGATATTCGATGTCTTGGGATGCGGAGGAATAGAAGGTTCCATTCGCCACCTTTATGTTAAAGTGGCGAGGCGAACTCTTGGTGGGAGTGCGTGAAGCGTACCCATCCACCCACTTTCGGCATGTCTTAGGAGGCGTTTGAAGCTATTTAATGACAAATACTTTCACGAAAGTGTTCGTCGTATGAAGGAAGTGGAGTTCATCGATTTGAACAAAACAACATGGCGGTGTCTCGATGCGAGGCAAAAGTTTGCGAGTTATCGGTTTGCACCTCATTTGGTGGAGAATGAGGAGCGTGTGGCGCGGATGTTTACGAGAGGTTTGAAACCGGTATCGACAATATCTCATTTCTCATAAATTTTCTCTCTATTCAGATGTTGTTATGAGGCTCAATTGTTAGAAGCGAGATAACGAGTATATTCAACCAGGGACCATAACGAGGATCGTACGAGATAGCGATCAGCGAGAATAATGATAACCAATGGAGAAAAAATGATTTAAAAAATGGTAACCACTCGGGTGGTAATCATAGCCATGAAAATAGAAGAAGCGAGTCGGGAGGAGATTTTAAAAAGAGAGATTTAACAACGACCATGTGAAGGCAGCGGTCTTGGCGACAACTAGTTCTAAGGGAGGAGAACGACCACCGGTCATATATGCTACAAATCACGAAAAGAGGACATATCGGTCAAACTATCCACAACAGATTCAAGGTATGCTATAATTGTGGAAAGGAAGGACATATCGCTTCGAGATTATGCAGTAGCGAAACCTAGTTCAATGGAGACGGTGACTCAAAAATCCCGAAAAAGTCAAAGTCAGCGGTTCTGGAAGAGCGTTTGTTGTGATCGTCATAATCGAGAGAACCCAAGCGAGGTGATCACGGGTAAGTTATTTATAAATTCTTGCGAAGTTTATACCTTACTTGATACCAGGTCTACCCATTCATTTATCTCTCCTGCATGTGCTCAGCGTTTAAACTTGACTCAGGAGAAATTAGACTTTGACCTATCTGTGGAAACTCCGTTAGGAGAAACTTTCATCACATCCACTTGTTTATAAATCTTGTTTGATTCAAGTTGGCACCATTACCTTACACATGTTGACCTTATCTCTTTAAAGATACTTGCTTTTGATGTGATTTTAGGGATTGATTGGTTAACTACTCATCATGCCAAAATTGATTGTTTTAAATAAGGTTGTTAGTTTTCATATTCCTAACCAACTTTGTTATGCAATTCAAGCAACTAAACCATTAAAATCAATCATTTCATATCTAATCATAAAGCTATTCGTTTATTGAAAAAGCGGATGTTAGCTTTCTTAGCCCATGTTATGGATTTGAATAAAGACACGTCAAATTTGAATAATATTCACATTGTTATTGACTTTCTGGCGTATTTCTGAAGAACTTCCGGTCTACCCCGAGCGTGAAGTTGAATTCTTTATTGATCTTGAACTTTGTACAAAGCCCATTTCTAAAACCCCATATCGAATGGCTCCAATTGAACTTGAGGAGTTAAAGGTCTAACTACGAGGAATTGTTGGACATCGGTTTCATTCGTCTAGTACATCTCCTTGGGGTGCTCTGTTTTATTAAGTAAAGAAGAAAGACGGGGAGTATGCGACTTTGTATTAACTATCGGGAATTGAACCATGTCACCATCAGAATAGGTATCCTCTACCTCGTATTGATGACTTGTTTGACCGATTGCAAGGGGCACAATTCTTTTCAAAAATCGATCTTAGTTACGGATATCATCAATTTGAAGATTAGAACCGAGGATATTCAAAGACGCCTTTAGAACTTCGATGCGGGCATTATGAATTCTTAGTCATGTCTTTGGATGACTAATGCACTCTTGACTTTCATGGATATGATAAACCGAGTATTCAAGGAATATTTGGATCGGTTTGTTATTGTCTTTATTGATGACATCCTCATATATTCCAAAAGTCATGAAGATCATGAGCACCATTTGAAGTTTGGTACTCCAAAGGCTTCGTGAAAACAAACTATATGCCAAATTGAAGAAATGCGAGTTACGGCTTGAGGAAGTAGCATTTCTTGGGCACGTCAGTGTCAAAACATGGAGTATCTGTTGATCCGACGAAGATTGAAGCAATCTGAAAGTTAGAGCAACCAAAGTCGGTGGCCCAAGTCGTAGTTTTTGGGCTTAGTTGGTTATTATCGGAGATTCGTGGAAGGGTTTTCTCGAATCGCTACTCCATTAACCCAAACTAACTTTCGGAAGGATACAAAATTCGTTTGGAGTGAAGAATGCGAGAAGAGTTTCCAAGAGCTTAAGAGGAGACTTATTTGGCACTGTTCTAACAATACCATCTGGTTCGGATGGATTTGTTATCTCTGACGATGCTTGAGCAAAGGGTTAGGATGTGTTCTCATGCAGCGTGGGAAAGTCATAGCCTATGCCTCGCGACAACTTAAAAAGTATGAGAGGAATTATCCTACTCATGATCTAGAGTTAGCGGCCCGATCGTTTTTGCGCTAAAGATATGGAGGCACTATCTATATGGGGAGAAAGTGGAGATATATTCAGACCATAAAAGCCTTAAATATTTCTTCACTCAAAAAGAACTCAACATGCGGCAGCGACGTTGGCTCGAGCTATTGAAAGACTACGACCACACTATTGAATACCATCCCGGAAAAGCGAGCGTGGTAGGTGACGCGCGAGTAGAAGATCATATCTTGGGAATGAGTGCGATGATGTCAAGTATCGCGTAGAGCCAACTTTAATAGAAAAAGTTAAGGTTGCTCAAGCCCATGGGCAATCAGGAGGCGATCGTATGAAGAAGAAAAATACAAGAAGGAGCTATTCGGAAGCGAGAATTGATGAAGAAGGAATACTTGAGTCCACTCTAGACTTTGTGTTCTAACGACCACGATTTGAAGTACAAGATTATGATGGAGGCACACAATACACCATTTGCAATCCATCCTAGAAGTACTAAAATGTATCGTGATCTTGACATACATTTTGGTGGAACAATATGAAGAGAGAGATTGCAAAGTTTATCTCGATGTGTTTAACTTGCCAACGTGTAAAGGCGGAGCATCTAGTATCTAAGGGTCCGTTGCAACCACTTGAGATTCTGAAATGGAAGTGGGAACACATTACCATGGATTTCGTTACGGGTCTTCCTACGGTTTCTCAAGGCATCAATGCTTATTTGGGTTATTGTTGATAGATTAACCAAGTTTGCTCATTTCTTGCCGTCTGGGAGACTTATTCCTTGAGCGTCTTGCTAGTATATGCGTGAATGAGATTGTGAGGTTGCATGGCATGCCTGTATCCATAGTTTGGATCGTGACCCAAGATTCACTTCAAGATTTTGGGTTAGCTTGCAAAAAGCTATGGGCACGCAGTTCTGATTGATTCGGCATACCATCCTCAAACGGACGGACAATCGAAAAGGACTATTCAAACTCTTGAAGATTTATTAAGACTCGTGTCCTAGACTTCAAGGCGGTTGGGATAAGTATTTACCATTGGTGGAATTCTCCTACAACAACAAGATTATCGAGACAAGTATAGGTGTGGCTCCATTTGAAGCATTATATGGACGAAAGTGTCGCTCTCTCGATATGTTGGGATGAGGTGGGTGAAGCAAAATTGTTGGGACCCGAGTTAATACGTATGACTACCGAAAAGATCCAAATGATTCGACAACGTATACAAAGCGGCACAAGATCGACAAAAGAGTTATGCGGGATCTTCATCGAAAGGGCGTGGAATTTAGCGTGGGGATCATGTATTATTGCGTGTTGCTCCATGGAAGGGAGTTACAAGATTTGGGAAGAGAGAAAAGCTCAATCCACGATTTATTGGTCCATTTCAAATTCTTGGCCAAGTAGGAAATGTAGCCTATAGACTCGCGTTACCTCAAAGTATGTCTCGTGTTCATAATGTGTTTCACATATCGTCATTAAAAATATGTGAAAGACCCGAACCACGTTATAGAGTTAGAACCGGATGAGATAGCCAAGACTTAACGTATGAGGAGGTACTGTCGAAGATCTTGGATAGGAAGGAGCATGTCCTACGCATGAAAGGTCATACCACAAGTTAAAGTTTTGTGGAGGAATCATGCTATAGAGAAAATGACACAGGGAATTGGAAAGCGAAAATGAAAGCGAGGTATCCTCACCTTTTGAAACACCAGTACGTCGTCGTCAATTTCGAGGACGAAATTTCATAAGGAGGGAGGTTGTAAGACCCCAACTTATTATTAATGAAATTTAATTTTCTCTATTTATTATTTTAAAATAGTAAGGGTTGATTTGATTAATGTGGATAGTTAGGGGTAAAATCGCAAATATTTGAAAATAAGCAAGTGGTTATAAAATATTCATTGTTGTTTGGGAATATTCGTTTGGTGGTGGAATATTAAATGCTGCTGTCGGGAATATTAATGCTGCACGACCTGCCAAGCGATGTGTGTGGGCCCCATAACTGAAGCGATTGGATGAAGAAAATGACAAATATAAGTGGTTTAAAAACAACGGCGTAGTTATTCACAGAATTATCTTGTTAAAATACCCGTTGGTTAAAACAGAGTAGCACACGGTATTGCACCAATTATTGATTCTTACGTGAAAAGCCTTTACTCGATAATGGTTACGATAATTCTTTATTCGATATTTTATTTATTTAATAATTGCTGCGTTGATATTTTATATTGTTGTTGTTTGATAATTGTCATTACGATATTATTTTCATTATCGAAGCAATAATTCATATTATCTGAATAATATTATTAGATAACATTATTGGCAATGTCTAGAAAGTTACATCTAAGGAGATGTTTGGTCACCTAATTGCTTGCCAATGAAGAAAAATTCTTATTGGAAAGCCCCCTTTCTGAGGAACTGCACGGTTGTCAATATTGTGATTACGTAATATTATTTGTGAATAATTAATTATTGATTCATATGATGAGAAAATATTGATTTTATGTGGATATAGATGGAGAAAAATTTTAATGTGACAATTGTTGAAAATTAAAATTTTATCTTTTTACGATAAAATAATTCATTTAAATATATTATTATATTTTAGTAATATAATAATGGTGATATTTTACAACGAATGTGGGATATATGAGTATCTGAGGAGGAAGAGTATTTTTGTTGCAATAAATGTTTAAAACATGTTAAACATGTCGGTGGACCCCATTTATTGATGAAATTTGATTATAGCTTGTAAAATCGCTTGATTTTGTGGATTCGGTCAATTTTTGTTTGGAATTTGGAAAAACTTTCTTACGCAAAGTTGTAGAGAATTGAATTTCCTATAAAAACTCACGAGATTGAATTTTCGATAAAAGGGCTATTTATTATGAATTATTGATGTTAAAAAATTCTGAATAATTGATTTTGGAAGTTTTAATTATTTTAAATAATAAAAACGTTTTGATTTGTTTGGTATACTTATTTGTTGTCAAGCATGGCTGAATTCAGATCATAGATTGTGTGCGTAGGAATTATATATATATATATGAATATTATATTAAATTTTACTACTTTTTTAGTGTTCTAAGCAATTTCTATAAATAGGGTGCTTAGGTTAGAATTGAAAATCACACGAAAGCGAAGTTTTCTCTCTCTATATTATCGGCGTATTCTTGTGAGTATTTTGAGTATAATTTGAGTATTGCTATTCGATTGCAAGTTCAAGTCATAGCTTTATATCCTGTTTAATTTAGTAGAAATCTTGATCTTTCGAGGTAAGGGATATTATTTTTTTGTAATGATATTATTTCTTCAATATCATTATGTTGAAATATTGATAAGTTTTTATCAAATTTGGAACTTTTGGTGTCGGTTACTATTCACGTATCGGCCTTTATTCACGTATCTGATCTTATTCACGAATCTGACACTTATTCATCGAAAAATGAAAAATTTTCTTTTACTAAAAATATCTATTCGGATACTAGCTTTGATTGTATCCATGTTTTGATCATTCTTGAATTTTACACCACTTGTGATTATTTTTGAGGTATTTTTTTGGGCGTGGATAAAACAAAGTACAAATCCTTAATCCTTAATCCTTGTCATTTTGTTTCACTGGATTCGTTTCTTAAAAAAAAAATATTTTTCATCATCCTCAGTCTTAAATGATGATATTATTGAATATCTTTGGCCTGTAATGCAAAGATGAATGATTTCTGAAGAATATCTTTGGCCGTAGTGCAAAGATGAACAGGTGTTTAGATGAACATGACCAATCGATGAATATCTTTGGCCGTAGTGCAAAGATGAATATTTGATTCGGATGTATGTTGATTGATGTTACAGAGGATAAAAGATGAGCGATGAAATTTTAAATTCATACATAGAAGATAGTAGTTTGCATTCTCTACTTAACTCTTCTAATGAATTATTATTTCATTGCGAATATTGATTTAAAATTTGTTGTCTATTGTATTCTATTAGATTTTTCCTGTTGAAGACTAACGATAATTTGTTGTATATTATCTTAGTCATAATATACTTTATTGGGCTAGTTGAGCTCACCCTTTTCCTTTTTATTCCATTTTTCTTCTCGGGATGCGAGAATATAGCGAAATGCAGTCGGGGTATGGAATGAAGGTTCTAAACGAGTTGTTTAGTAGTCCTCACCATTTTGTAAAATAATGTACCAATAAATGTGATGAGGATTTATTTGAGTATAGATATTGTCTAGAAGATAATATTTGTATTCAAACTCACAGTTTTACTATTGTAATAATAAAGTTGTAGTTGTTTCTGTACCATGTATTGACAACTCAGAATAGGTGATGTATACCTATTTTGGGGGTGTCACAGATGTTGGATCCATAACATCTATAAGCTCAGATCTAGTGTTTTTGCAAATCTGGAAAAATTTTAAAACCTTGGTCCGACAACGAATGTGTCGTCAAGCCTACATCTTTGTGTGTTAAGTGTTCAGTGTGTTTTATGTTATGGATATGTTCTTTGTCGTGTGGACTATGATCCGAAACTGGAAATCGGGTCAGATCATGTCTAGATAGTGAGATATAAGCGGTCAAACCGAAGTCGATCGAAGCACGATTCTGAAATCTAGGTAAACCCGTAAACCTGCATTTCGACAAGGTTTTGTAACCATTAGATCCGCTACTTTGTAAGGTGTCCGCCATGTTATTGTATTCCATTTGTAGACTGACATGTATGGTACATGATCATGCATCTATAACATTTAGATCGTGCTTAAAATGAAAGATATTAACTAATGATCAAAGTAGGGTTGACCAATTTGTTTTGTCTCAAATCTAGAAAACCCGTATCTTCATGAAATGCTTTTTCGACAATGTTTGAGCAAACAAGATCTGCTTTGTTTGTTGATTTTGGATCTATGTTATGAGTTATATTTGTTCACTTGCATGTTTTCTACATACTGAACATATTAGATCTCATAAATCAGTCATGTGAAACAAGTTATGATGATCGAAAGAAGGCAGTATGAACTGTTCTTCATTTCTGGAAAACCCAGAAATGAAGAACAGCTCTGACAATAAATTTGAGAGCTTAGATCTATCAGCTGAGATGTGTGGTATCCATGTTATCGATTTCTAATTGTAGTGTTGCACTTATATTACACTCCAAACACTTTAGGCTGACCAGAATACCTTAGGAGCATAGAGAAATTGTTGCTATAGGTGATCTTTAGCGACAGATTATATATAAAAAATTATATTTTTATTTAATAATTAGTATTAATTGCTTTTAATTATGAAAATACAAAATAAATTATTAAAAATTATTTTAAAATCCAAAAATTGTTTTTAATTATTTTGAATATATTTCATAAATATTTAATATTTTTAGAATATTAAAAGTATTTAATTTATTTAGTTATAATATTAAATAATTTATTTAAAATGATTTTAATACATGAAAAATCATTTAAAATTATATTATGGTATAAGAAAATAATTTAAGTTATTCTTGATAACTTTTAATATTTTGTGATGAAATTTCATTAATAAATTAATATTAATGATAAATAAGTTATTTAATAAATGTATTAAATAAATTATGGAAAATAGAATTAATAAATTTAAAATTATTGAAAAATGATGTAAAGGTTATAAAATATTTTGAGTTATAAAATATAACTTTTGATATTTTGTCATGAAAAGTATTATATTTTAATATTAATGATGTTAGATTTATTTAATAATTATATTAAATAAATTAGTTTAAAATTGATGTTAATATTAGAAAAATTATTTTGATAATAAATTGTTTAAAGATATTTTAAGTTGTAAAAGATAACTTTTAATATTTAAAGGATAATTTCATTACTAATTTAATATTAATGATGTTAATTTAATAATAAATGATATTAAGTTTATTTAATAATTATATTAAATAAATAGTTTAAAAATGGTTTTATTTATTTAAAATTATTTAATAAGGATATTAATGAATTAAAAATATTTTAAGTTATAATTAACGACTTTTAATATTTTGATAGATAAAGTAGTAATATTTTAATATGAATGATAATTATTTAAAAATGATTTTAATTTTTTAAAAATCATTTAAGGGTAATATTAATACTTTAAAAGTATTTTTAGTTGTTATAAATAACTTTAACCTTTTGGCAATGGTTTCATTAATCGATTAATATTAATTAAATATTAATAATAATAGAATTATTCAATATTTAAATCATTTAATAATGATTTCGGTGTTTGTAAATTCATGATAAATTATGATAAATAATTTAAAACTATTATAAGTCATTTAAAAATAATATGACTGATATTTATAGATATTGAGTTACAGAATAGAGTCTTAGACTCGATAATTACCCGATAAAGTCGCTTGTGACAATCGGCAAGCGTGTTTTAGAAATTGATCTGGACTGAGATATTTTGACTGTATATGTGTTTATTTGTGATTCAATGGTTGTGGAATATATGTGACAATGTGATTAGGTTACGTGCTGACTGCAATAAGCAGTGCTATGTGTTATAATATGTTGTTCTAATCGAACGAATGATCTTATTACTGATAGGTGTTATATAAGGATAGAACTAAGTACGAATCGTAGCGCCGCGATCGGTGCAAGTATCTTACCTTTGCATTTTCTTTATGCAATAGACATGAGTAAGAATGTTTCTAAACTATATTATTACTGTACAGATTATTAACCTTATATTATATACGCTCATTGAATATCAACATGTTAGTATATGATAATTCAGATATATATATTCTGTTCGTTAATTTTTATAAATGGTTATACAAGTGTCCCCACTTGGATAATCATTGTATTTAATCACATGTTGATATACCCTTGTCAATTACCCGTATACATATATGTTGAATTATAGATTATTGTTGAACAAGATAAAACCTTTGATTTGGAACCCAGACAAGTATGAATATCCCTACACGAAAAACTTTTATGCTTTCAAGGCGACAGAGTGAACGATCCTATCGGTCTTGTAATGTAGTATTGATCAATACAGGGCCCATGGGAAGTACAACCTAATGCCCGTAAGTTATGACGGTTTACAAATGAATTTCTGTTTAACCTTTTTGAAAATGAAAATAATGTTCATAGCATGTCACCATAACCCTAGTTATAGTCAATATGTAATTTCAAAAATTTGAAAGAGAGAGTTGTTATGTTATTATTATCGGTTCAGAATACTTCACAACTATTGACTTGTTGTAGAAGAATAGTACAAAGAAAACATTTAAATTCTTTCAACTTATATATATATAATTGCTATTACTTGCTGGGCTCTCAAATGCCCATCCTTGCTTAATTTAATTTCAGCTAGGCATGAACAACTCGAAGGTTCAGGCAAGAACAAGTGAAAAGGAAAGCAAACAGAACAAGTTTATTAATGGTATCTTTTGTAATGGTTAGACAATATATAGACAATGATATGTATTATATATCATGTAAAGAATTATAGTAAAGGTTGCGTAATTGGGATTAGACTCTGATAAATGCAAGATAAGTTTGATATTTATATTATTGTTATTATTATTAGTATTATTCCGCTCATAGAAATGGTATCGTGAAGAACCGAGTTCGGGTTTCAAGTACCCGAGTTTGGGGGCTTCACACTTTATACTTAACTTGCCTCCATAAAGAAATAATCACATAACACATAGCACTTTGAATGAAATAATAACTTTTATTTATTCAAAATCTCTTTCAAAATATAAAACGATAGCATCACTACTATTTATATTACTTTCCTAAACTACAAAAGTTACAGGACATCATCATCATTATATCCCATAGGCTAAATGTTACTAGGGATTTATAAATTAGTTAACATTTTATTAATCGCATAACAACTACGATGTTCTACTAAGATACTGCTTAGCCTTACTACGTTCTTCCTCCATGATTCGAAATATTGTTATGCGATCTAATACGAATGATGGCAGCGTCTCGAACTGAATCGGATAACTCATGACCCGATCCTGAGCTCGATTAATCACAATGTTGAATACACTATTCATCTCTTCCATCTTCATTCTCTTTATTTGTGCGTCTTTCAATGTTATCCTGGCTCATTGAAACGCTTCCTCATATGCGTCTTCGGCTCTTGCCCTCTTAGTAGTTTCTTCTTTTAGCTTATTATTCAGTTCTGTGACATCCTCAATCAATTGTTCTTTCTCTCCTTCAGTATGAACCAGCTTCTCTTCGACATTGTTCAAATGTTCATCTCGATCCTGGATCTCATCGTCCATCTGTGCCATCGATGTTTGTTGTTCAGCTACTATCTCCTGCAACTCCTTGACGGTATCCTGAAGTTCCACGTTGCGGTCGTAGACTTCGTCATACATACGAGCGGCTATCGAGTTCAGTGGAATCTCCTCCTCCTCGTCTTCGTCATCCTCATTTGACTGTGGCAGCTCAACGGGATCCTCCTCATTTGTTTCCACATCATCATCCTCATCTTCAACCACTATGACCAACGGGGCTGACTCCCGTGGCAGTAGTTGTTCCCAAACAACCTGAATGTCGCGAGGCTCCTCCTCTATAGGCATCTGAGGTCCTTCCTCCCTAGCCTGACTGGATTCTCTGACATTAGTCATCTTGACAACAGAATTTTAAGTTTTAATTATTAATCATTACTACTCAACACTCACGAGCACAAAAGTTATAAACACATAAACACATAAGTGTTTTTATTAATTCTTCCTTAAAACTCGATAAGAGTTTATCACCAATATCTTTTCAAAGGTTGCTTTCTAAGGTTTTTCCCCCACCTAAGGTTCATAACCTAAAGCTTTGATACCAACTTGTGACACCCCCAAATCCTGGTACTTCATTACCACAAGATTTGGCGTTCACTTAATCAAAACATTCATATCTAACTACCCAATCATAATAAAAAATTGAATAATAAACCTTCCCTTAAGGGATTACATTAATAAAATCTCCCAGGTTATCTAACCATTAAATATAATCATTTAAATGCGGAATTTAAATAAGTTCATTACAATAATTCAAATAAAGTCTGATAATAAAATATCAAAATGGTTACAAGTCTTCAGTACTTGTTCATCTTTCCCTTTCCCTTACTGGTGCTAGGTACATCGACCTTCTCATCCTTAGCTGTAATAGTTATATAAGCAAGAGTGAGCAAATAAGGCTCACTTGAAATGAAATTAAATAAAGCTTTACATTAAATGCAAAATAATAGGCTCAATAGAACTGAACAATGTGTTCTATTAACATTCTGAATTATACAACTGAGGGTCTAATGACCACGAACCATATCCACAGTTATAAGTACTCTTTCAACTTAAAATTTAATAGTCATAAGACTATAAGGACTCCACGTACTTAGGGGGATCAAACCTTCATACAATGTATTGTGCACAACCGTTTCAATGCTAAGCGTAAACTCCTAATAATAGGGTTGTTCATCTCAGTATTTAGATTTCAAGTCCGCACCAAAGTAAGTTTGGTTTGGATACATTTTTAAGGTAATTTGGAATTCAACGAACATCAACTAAGGATTAGTTGAATAAAAAGGTAATCACATTATGCTATGGAATAAATCATAAGTGAATTAACATTGTATATTAAAGTTATGCTTTATGAATAATCTAATAGCATAAATATTGAATAACTATCACATACCTTGCTTGAAAAATTTTAAGCCAATGTTATTTAGAATTGAATACTAAACATGCACAACGAATAGCAATTTGAACAATAAAACTATTCAACATTAGTATATCAGATTATATAAACTTGCATGCTAATTAACAAGTTAAAGACAAGAATAACTTGCTTAACATCAAAATAAGGTTTAGAAAACTTGCATTATCATGACCAAACTAGATATAAGAGCTTGCGAAATTACAGTTAAAACAGGACAAGTAAACTTGCATAATAATAAATAAACTAACTCCACGAAAGTGTAGAGTTAGAAAACTTGCTCAATGTAAAAAGGTAGGTTTAGAAGCTTGCACAATTATTATAAAAGTAGAGTTAAAGAACTTGCTTCAAGCGTAAGCTATAATATTAAACTCACGTTCACCTACATATAGTTTTAAAACCACCATCTATTAGATATACTAACATTCGCGTTCCAACATAATACGCATTTCTAGTTAGACTTATTATTTTAGCACAAGTCTTATGCTACCATACAAATATCAAAAATCACAAGTGTTAACCTTCACAACACCTGTTTACTATTCATCATGCTCACTAAGTTCTAATATACCACGTTCATCACTTACTAACCATTTGAAACTTTGAAACTACTAACAAAATAGCACAATTCTTCTTTAACTATATTATTACATGTTTATTATACTAACACATCATTAGACCAAAGTATGTCGCCACCCAGTAATCAAAGAAGAAGATCATTTCGGTCTTTATCCCAAATCGGGGTATGGTAGCTTGTGCGGCACACACAAGTTCGACCTCAGACACAATTGCAAGCTTGAGCTTTTTAGCCTTGGTACAAATAAGTAAATGCTACTGGTGCATAAACAGAGGCAAGACATGACTAGGAACAAGAGGTGACTTTAGCCCAACAAACACGAATTTCACCCACCAAATAGTGAAATTAATATATAAAATAAATATAAAACTATCATAAACATGATTGCTAACATATTCATCAATATAGAACAATTTAACAACACTTTTAACTATTTTAATTTTTAAAATTTCTCATTTTCATATAAAAACTCCATTTTGAGTTTCTTCATAAAAATCAACACTGTGATTTTATTCCTCACCAAATCACTTCGTTCAAGTTACATTATCTTCGTTTCTTAATGAACTAGCATAAACAAGCTTCAATTTGCAGTTTATCATACGAATTGACCATCAAAATTGATACATACACAAACCATATGACAATTATATATACTGTAATGATTTTTCTACTGTTATCCAAAATTAGCATGCAATTTCCTTCTTTAAACATAACTCTAGCATCTCAAACATATATAATCATCATAATTTAATTGTATAGCAACAATTCTAAACATATGAAATTCATAGAGTATAAAAATTATTGTCGTAAAACTCATATATATATATAATGTTAAAGCTATGAATAATACCTTCAATTAGCTTGATAATCCTTACTAACACTGAAGTTGCTGTAAAATTATTAGGTTTCTCTCAAATTCTCTCTCAAGTTCTCTGAATTATCTCTTTCTCAGAATAATAAATGGACAAAACCCAACAGAAACCTTATGCGTAAAACAAAAATAAAACTGATATGGCCTTAACTCACAAATTAAGTATATCAGTTACTACATATAACATATATGTTATTATATTTATTATTTAATTTAAT
Organism: Panax quinquefolius; assembly: GCA_020205615.1. NCBI lineage: Eukaryota > Viridiplantae > Streptophyta > Magnoliopsida > Apiales > Araliaceae > Panax > Panax quinquefolius. The sequence continues at coordinate 21,205,227 of CM035166.1, forward strand.
TTATTTATATTATTTATATTATTATAATTCAAAATTTAAAAATCCAAATGCCATAAGGCTTTGTTTAGCAAAAAGTCTTTAAAATAAAAATTTAATATCTTTAGGCCTTGTTTGGGTTAACCCATTTAAAACTACTTTAATTATTTTAATAAACAATTTAGTTTATAATTTATAATCACATATTATTTATTTATTAACTCAACACAACAATATAACATCTCATGTTATATTACAACTCTCTAAATTATAAATTAATTTAATTTAAAATATTATCTAAAAAATTTAATTCATAAATATTTACTAATAATAACCACATCAATAAAATATTTATTTCTTCTATTTCAACAATAAACACATCAAATAAATATTTATATAATTCAATAAATATTTAATATTATAATTTGAAATTTTAGATTGTTACATCCTTCCCTCCTTACAAGGATTCTGTCCCCAGAATCACAGCTCAAACAATCAAATCGTCACATTCTTCCCTTCTTACAAAGATTCTTGATAAGTAGGTTTTATACCTACTTATTCGGTATCTGTTACTTGAATTAGTTGCTTAATCTCATGTTTCTTAGTTACTTTTCATGTATTTTGTGTTCGTTTTGTAGATTATATGATTGGGAGATGAAATCGCAAAGAATTGGTATGAAATCGCAAAAAAAGAAAATACGGACATCGTTTGGGATTTCATGTTCTTGGTTTGAAACTTGGACTACATTGTAGAGCTTTTTCTTAGCTTTCCAGAATATCTTGAATCATTCCAATCGGAGTTTGGATGCAAGAGTTATGATCTTTGTACCAACGGACGTCGAACGTCGCTATTTTGGGTGACCATTTGCATAGCAGACACGTCCAGCCCAATTTCAACCTTCATTCGTTCGTTATTTCTCAATTCTCAAAGAATAAAAGTTGTAGAGCTCGTCGATATCTTCGATTTGATAGGTGGCAAGCCTCGTAAATCTTCCCGGATCAAAGGTTATGGCCGTTTTTGCAAAGGACGTTAGAGCAGAAAATTTTCTTTCACAAAACCGCCGCCGTGGTGGGCATGCAAGTCACAAGACAGGCCCCTAGCCCGCCGGGCGGGCCCAAAACAAGCCTAGACCCCGACTGGGGCGGGGGTATGCCCAGAAAATGCGCGAAAATGCGAATTTTGGTCCAATTTGAGTCCAGAAAGGATTGCTTCGATCCGATTGACACAAGGACTTCCAAGAGGACTTAAAGACATATAATGAGACTTATAAAAGGAGGAGAATCACAAGGATTAGGGGAGATGAGAGAATAGATAGAGAATTCCATTAGATTAGATTAGAGTAAATTAGATCTAAACACTAGTTCTAATTAGATTTGGAGATTGAAGCAACTTGAAGACCATTGAAGATCAAGAGTAGGAGCTTGAGGAAGATGGAGATTTGCTGACAACAGATTTATTCTTTACTCTACTCTTATTTTTATCTTTTAATGTTATTTCAAGTGTGGATTCTTAGTTTTAATTCAATGAACTAATTCTTTGTTTGAGATTACAATGGATCTTATTGTGTAGTTTATTTTCATTATCAATTATTATGTTCTATTGTGAGGATTGTCTATTGTGATTTGGACTTAATTGTTTAATTGATCGGCCATCAATTACCGTGATAATCTATATGAAGTCGAGAGATGAAGTATTGATTTAGATCTTATCATGATAGCATGTGTTCAGGATTTTGTTAGTAGCTTAAACTTGATGAGTGTTAAGGTAGAGATATGTTTGACACCGCATGTAATCGAATAGAGAACTTATTCTTCAACCTTCTTCAATTATAATTCACATAGAGATATAGTGGGTTAGTTGATTAAGGTGTTTAACAGATTTCTATCTTAATTGTGGATTGACGTTAATATTGGTATTATGCATCGAGAGGTGGTTTTTATCTGTTTTAGTGTTCTTGAATAACAATTCAGGATAGAGAATAATTGATGAGAAGTGTGTTAACTTAAATGAAGCAATAAGTGAAGTTGTGATCTTAAATCTCCGTTATCTTAATTTAACTAGTGGAATTTAATAGTAGTTCAATTTATATAATTTGAAATTCATTCATTTAAATAAGATTGAGTTGGTTACGGGTTAGTACTTGGTGATTTTTGTTAAATAATTCTCTGTGGGAACGATACTTAACTTATCACTTTATTACTTGTTGACCATGCATACTTGCGTGTTGTGCGTAACTAGATTTTACCCAACAATTCTGTCCCCTGAATTGAAGACACAGACTAAACAAATAACTCAGGGTAATTCTTCATCATTTCAGCTTCGAGTTCCCACGTAGCCTCTTCGACGTTGTGGTTCCTCCATATCATCTTCACTGAAGGTATCACTTTATTCTTGAGCAATTGTTCTTTCCTGTTGACTATCTGGATAGGAATCTCTTCATAAGACAAATCTTTACTGAACTGCAATGGTTCATACTCGATCACATGTTTGTAATCGGGTTTATAAGGTTACAACACCGACACATGAAAAATGTTGTGCACGTGTTCTAATTCTGGAGGTAAAGCTACCTCATAAGACACTTCTCCCACTCTTCGTAGTATCTCGAAAGGTCCAATAAACCTTGGGCTGAGCTTTCCTTTCTTGCCAAAACGAATTTTCCCCTTCCAAGGAGAAACTTTTAGGAAAATGAAATTTCCTACTTCAAATTTGCGATTATGCATGTGTTGATCAACATATTTCTTCTGTCTGTCTTGAGCAGCTACCAATCTTGTTCTGATGAGTTTGACAACCTCAGCAGTTTGTTGAACCAGTTTTGGTCCTAATAGTTGACGTTCACAAACTTCATCCCAGCACAGTGGAGTTCTGCACTTCCTGGCGTATAATGCTTCATAAGGCGGCATGCCGATGCTTGCGTGGTAACTGTTATTATAGGAGAATTCTACCAACGATAAATGATCATCCCAGTTTCCTTTGAAATCCATGATGCACGTTCTAAGCATATCTTCCAACGTTTGGATTGTTCGTTCGCTTTGGCCATTTATTTGTGGATGGTATGCCGTGCTCATTCGCAATTGTGTTCCCATACACTCTTATAGTTTCTTCCAGAAATTTGACATGAATCACGGATCTTTATCTGACAGAATTGATACTGGCACTCCATGTCCAGAGACGATCTCTTTAACGTACAATCTTGCCAACTTATCAAGATTAAACTTAATCTTTATTGGCAAAAAATGTGCTGATTTCGTTAATCTATCCACCACGACCCAAATCGCATCGTACCCTTTCTGAGTTGTTGGAAGACCTACCACAAACTCCATTGTGATATGCTCCCACTTCCATTCCGGTATTTCCAGTGGTTGAAGTAATCCACTTGGTCTTTGATGTTTTCCTTTGCACGGATGATAAAATATCTCACAATCGTAAAAATTCCATATCTTCTTCGACGAAAAAATTAAATAATGAATAAAATAATATTATTTTTAGTTATTATATTATGTGTTAATAAGATGTATGCCATTCTATAACCTAGAAACGCCTTAAATGACATCGTAGTATTTGAACCACGTGAATGAATTAAAGTGTTTGAATTTCAAGACGCCTAAAATAAATGTTTTGTTTGAATTTCGAGAAAGTTTACGAAAAATATTATTCACCGTTTATTGCTCGGGAATTATTTTTGAACTTCCGAGAAATACGTAACGTTAGAATATCGAGGCGAGATGGATTATGTAATAATAATCTAAGTATCGAAAACGCAATAATTTGCATGCGGACTTAAATTGAGAATGTATGTATTAAAACCTAATGAAATGAATTAATGTAACTTGGTATAAAATATAAGTCCATAAGCTTAAAGGTGTAAACCTATGTGGGATTTATACTAAGCCCAAGTGATTTATTATAATGCAAGCCTAACAAGGAATTAGCTAGATTAATTAGTCAAACCTAAGCCCAAAGGATGATCCAATGGGTAAAGCAATGATCCATGGTGCAACCCATGGGTGAACTTGGAGAGCAAGACCTTTATGTGGTGAGCAAGGAAAATGAGTAATAAACAAGATTACTTAGGGCTTAAGTTAGGAATAGTAAGGAGGTTAGTTGAGGAGGTGGGTTGCCTAATGACCTAATTGCCCTAACCTTGAAAGTTCTATAAATAGCAAGCCCTTTAATTCATTTGAGGTTTGTTATTTCATCCAACAAACTCTCTCTCAAACAACTTATTTGTTAGAGCCAATAAGCACTTTGGAGTTTAACTTTCCTTTGCTAGATTTTCAAGAGAAGAGAAGTACAAGTAGTCTTCAAAGGTAATTAATATTGTCTCTTCTATCTCTATCATACTAGGATGATAAGAGAAGTGTAATCTAATGAAGTTAGATACTAAGAACATGTCATAAGTCATTGATGAATGAACTTAAGCCGAATAAGTTGAATAAACAACTTGAACCTAAATAAGTTGATGAACTTGGGAAGAACTTGCCATATGTTTGTCATATGATGTTAGTATGTTCAAAATTGTTTGAAAACGTTGATTGATGGACTTAAGTTTATAGTAGGTTATAAGCATGAGAATTTGTAATTAATAAGTTGAATAAGTCATTGACTTATGAGAATAAGTCAAAACCTACTTTGATAATAAGTTGGTGTAATAAGTAACTTGAAAAGTCTATATGTTGATTAAAATCCACCTAGAATGATTAGTAATGAGGTTTCACTTAATTTACACGATTGATCTTAAATCGTTGAATTTGTGAAATTCTCTGAAATGGAAGTCGATTTTTTGTGTTTGAAGTCGTAAACGCTGGTTTTCGATGGAGACAAGTCATATTTGGCATTATAGAGTCATGACTCAAAATGGCCGATTTCATTTAGAACGAAGAACGAAGGCCGAACGCTCACTTAACGCTTATCGCTTTTCGTTAAAATGACTAATAGGTGAAATTTTAGAAAACAAAATAAAATAGATAAAATTATTGCGTAAACGCATAGAGTACGAAAATTGTGACCCGTAGGCTCTTGAACGAGTCAATTCGAACTTATAACGAAGAAGTTACGAGCCCGAGAATCTCAACTTTTGAAAAATCATCCAAAGTTTCAGGATGAGTCGAGTCCGCCACAAGCACGATTCCAAGTCATTTAGCCGCATCATGGCCAAAGGCCAAAGTGGCCTTAGTCCTCAGAAAACTCGCAGTACATAGCACGACGACTAAGAATAAAGGGACTCGCGCCAAGCAATACCGAGTCCGATTTTTTCAGCAACAATAGGTGACGCAACAACACGACACCAAGTGTAATAAATTTAAGCGCCAAGAAGACCAAATTTCAAGACCTAGATAATAAAAAATGTTTATAGGATGAACATGATGGATGGTAATGAATGAACACTTAATTAAGGATCTTAAAGAAACATTGTTAAGATATATTAAACCTTAAGTATGCACACTTAAAGATTAAGTCAATTACTTATGAACGTAAGAATGACGTAATGGAAAGATGGAACCTATAATAACAAATCTAATACGATTTAGATTGAGAAGAAGGGTAAGATTCTTTAGGAACCATATATATCATTCATGACCTAATGTACTATGTGATGTTATTATCTAATGTAGAGACCTTAAAGACGTAAAGTGCACGTGTTATATCTATAAAGCGCATCGCTAAAGGCAAGTACTTTAACCCTTGTTCCAGCTTCGATCCGACAAGTCTTTTGTGATTCATGTATTCTTCGCATGAGTTAATATCCGAGGAAGTCAAAGCCAATCCTTTCTGCTGAGACGATGCTATGTTATTCTATTAAGTGTTGATAAGGATTTACCAAACTAATATTGTTGTGGTTTTCAAAAGTAGATCTAATATGCTAAACTGCTTTTGTCGTCAAACGACAGTGCACGCGAGGTTGCCACAACTTAAACGTATACACGCTTAATGAATGTAGTGTTAATCAACATAGAGTACTATAGTCGATCACCTAGACGTGCTCGTAAGCTATGCTTCGACTTACTTGACTTCGTGTCTTGGATGTCCTTTTCAAAGTACTTATGAAATGCTTACTAGCCTTGAATCGAAATTGATGTTTTACCTAATATTGTTGTTGTAAAATGTTTTGAATGAAAAGAAGTGCTATTTTGAATTATCGATAGTACTTCAGTAACTATTGTTCGCTTATTGAAGATATACGATTCTATATGTTTCAAGCATGCTATTTTCCTAGAATTGTTGTACTTGTTGAGCTAGTTAGGCTCATTCTTGCTTGAACCATATGAATGCAAATTTAAGACCGAACGAATCGATGGATCCCAAGAGGATAAAGGGAAGGCGGCGGCGAACCCGTAGATTACATATGTAATAGTATAGGTTTTGTAAGGAATAATATTGATATTATGACAAAGACAATGTATTGGTTGTAAAGAACTCCGGGAATGTAAATATTCTTTTATATATATATATAAGACATATCCATTCTTTTCGAGGCATTTCAATTGAATGTTTATGTGAATCAGAAGCACCGCAGTAGCACCATCTCGCTCAGTTGGAAGATACCCTGGATTTGGGGGCGCCACAAAGTTGGGTATCAAAACATTAGGTTATAAAACTTAAAGGGGGGGGGGAAAAAACCTTAAGTCATAACCTTAAGAAAAGTCAAAGAATAAAAGATGGAAGTTAACCTTATAAAAATGCATTATATATGTTATGTGTTTTTATTATTCTACTAACGAGTACTAATCAAACTTTTGTGTTGTTGTAGATGTCGGGAGAAAATGAGACGATAGTAGTCAAAGAAAGAATCGCTTAATCGTGTAGAGATTATACCAAGTCCCATAGCAGCAGATCCCGAGATTGTGGTGGTTGAGTCCGAGACTCGTAAAGTTTAGATCTCATGTTATTATTTGATGGCATGATAGAAGAAGAAGTGGAAGCAAAGGTCCTTCAACCTAGTAGCTATAGCAATGAGACGGCCCGGGAGTCAATGATGTCCTTATTCATGTCAAGATAGATAGAACATCCACTACCGCCAGAGGTTAAGGAGTCAAAGGCGAGCTCCAAGTCATTATAGAGGATAAGACGGACGTGGAGTCCATGTGGGAGCAGAACATGATGAAAGGGTTTTGGCCAAGGACAAGGTCCATGGTTTGAAACAGAGGTCTTTGAGCTCGTGGAGGAGCTAAAGACCAAGAAGCAGAAGATAGGAGAATGTCCTATATCCATAGGAATTCTCATGAGGATTTCCATTCAGCAGTAGTAGTTGGTTACCCCCCAGAGATAGGCAGGCATACACGCATACTATCACCGTGATATTATCACTTGCCTCTTGCCAAGGCGGGTTTTGAAAATGCCTTAAGGCAAATGTATTCTAATAGTTGCTAGAGTAGTTAGATATGTACATATTTTTGTATCTAGTAGTGACGTAAAACCCTCTTTTGTATAATCAAGGGTAGTCTTTTGTAAATCCCAATTTTTGGAAAGCAATGGCGGGAAAGTAATGTATTAGGCTTAGGCAGTGTTATGTAACCGATGTAGTATTATACTACAATGAATTAATATAAGTTTCTTTTTCCGAAAAATGTTGAGTAACGAATGTTTAAGTTATTGTTTAACATTGAATAATAACTAACTGGCAGGAAATGAATAATAATGAAATATTTGTTCATTATAACAGCAAAATGCCGCCAAGAAGAGTACCACGTAACCAAGGTGCGAACACGAATCAACCGGAGGGAGGTCCGGTTAACCCCATGCAAGAATTTTTGAACCTTTTAACCGCAGCGTTTAATCAAACTGGGGCTAATATCCCCATAAATCCTGGTGTAGTACGAGCTACTACATTCAAGGACTTTAAGAGTGTGGGTCCGCCAGAGTTCAAAGGAACTACGGACCCTATCGAAGCCCAAACGTGGGTGAAGGAGATCGAGAAGGCATTTGTGATAGCAAATGTCGACGAGGCCCAAAAGGTTGCCTTTGCAACCTACATGATGAAGGGAGAGGCCAACTTTTGGTGGGAGGCCAATCAGGCTAGGGCCGGAATAGATGTGATAACGTGGGTGAGGTTCAAGGAAATATTTTATGAGAACTATTTTCCCACGAGCATGCAGGGAAGGATGGAGATGCGGTTTTTGGAGTTGAAGCAAGGGGACATGACGGTTCCCCAATACGCCGCCAAGTTTAATGAACTGGCAAGGTTCGCTCCACACCAAGTGGATACCGAGGTGAGGAAAGCTCGACGGTTCGAGCAGGGCTTGAAACCCTGGCTCTATAACCGTATCTCTGTGTTCCAAAGTACTTCCTTTGGAATCATTTTAGAGAAGGCAATAATTGCCGAAGGTGGTAGCGAGGCGTTGAGCCAATACCACAAGGATAAGAAAATCAAGGGGAAGGTGGATGGGGGAATAAAAGTTGAAGGTGCCAGCGGGAGTGGCGAGGGTTATAAGAGGAAGATAGTTAGCTCTGGGAATACCAGAGTGAAACAAGGAGACCCTAAGAGGAGGATGGAGGCCTGCAAGACCTGTGGAAAGACTCATTTAGGAGTCTGTCTCAAAGGTAAGGCCGTGTGTTATAACTGCGAACATGAGGGGCATATTGCGCCAAACTGTCCAAGCCCGAAGAAGAATCATGGATGCTTTGTATGTGGATCAACTGACCACATGGCAAAGAACTGCCCAAAGAAGGGGACAGATGGGAATATGGGCACCAATAGTGGTAAGTTAACTATTGGGGGTCCAGCGCAGCAGGGTAGGCCGGTGGCCCGTACCTTTAATATGACCGTCCAAGACGCAATTGCCTCGGGGGATGTAGTCGCATGTATTATTTCGATCAACGACTTAAATGCATACGTACTGTTTGACTCGGGTGCTACTTGTTCGTTTATCGCATGTGATTTTGCTAGACGATTAGGATTACTTTCCAAAAGGTTGCCTATACCTTTAAACATTAAGGTAGCAAACGAAGAGATAATTCCTGTTGAAGATATTCATAAGAATTGTTGCGTAGACATTCGAGGTTGTAAATTATCGGTAGATCTGATACCGATAAAGTTAGGAGAATTCGACGTAATCCTCGGAATGGATTGGTTAATTAATCACGAGGCAATTATAGATTGTCAAAAGAAATACGTAAATATTAAAACATTAAAACAATCTTATGTAATATTTTACGAATAAATCACGGACGCTCGTGGTTGTCTTTACCACGACACAAACTAGGAAATTATTGAGGAAGGGTGTGTGTAGGCTATTTGTGTCATGTGGTTGATACCCGTAGAGTGGGAGCGACCATGGAACAAATACCTATAGTGAGTGAGTTCATGGATGTATTTCCAAGTGAGTTATCGGGTCTTCCACCGGATAGGAGACCGAGTTCAGACAGATATTGTGCCAGAGCTGCACTCAGCTTCTGTGGCACCGATCGTATGGTGCCAAAGGAGATGAAGGAGTTGATGGTACAGCTTGCAAGAATTATTGGACAGAAGTACATTCAACCGAGTGTTTCGCCGTGGGGAGCACCGATATCATCGCTTTGTCAAGAAGAAGGATGGATCGTTAAGACTTTGTATCGACTACCGAGAGTCGAACAAGTTAACGATAAAGAATAAGTATCCATTGCCCAGATCGATGATCTTTTGATCAATTGAAAGGGGCAAAATATTTTTCCAAAATAGATTTAAGGACGATCGGGTATCATCAATTTGAAGGTTAGAAATGAAGACGCTCCAAAGATAAAGATTCAGACTCAAGTTATGGTCATTACGAAGCTTCGTGATGTCATTTGGGTCGACTAATGCACCCGCCGCATTTATGGATATGATGAACAGAGTGTTCAAATAATATTTGGACAAGTTCATCAGGTGTTTATCGATGATATTCTAGTCTACTCTAAGACGCCGTAAGATCATGTTTGAACACCTAAGAATAGTGTTGAGACATTAAGAAAGGAGAAGTTATATGCGAAGTTCACTAAGTGTGAATTTTGGTTAGAGAGGGTACAATTTTTAGGTCATGTCATCGACCATGAGGGGATTTCAAGAGATCCAAATAAGGTGGAAGCCGTGATGAATTGGGAACAACCAAAAATGCCAATCGAGGTACGCGAGTTTCCTAGGGGTTAACGGGTTACTATCGAGGTTCATTCAGACTTTTCAAGATAGCTACTCCGCTTGACTAACTCGACGAGGAAGACGGTGAAGTACGTATGGACCGAGAAATGCGAAGATAGTTTTCAAGAACTCAAGAAGAGATCGAGTGAAGCGCTGCTTTGTCATTGCCCGATGACACAGAAATTTCATAGTTTATAGCGATGCTTCGCATAAAGGACTTGGTCATGCGTGCTCATGCAAAGATGGCAAAGTCATTGCAGATGCATCTAGGCGGCGCTTGAAGGATTATGAGAAAGTTTACCCTACTCATGATCCGAACTCGCATGCAGTGGTGTTTTGCCTTTAAAGATATGGCAACATTATCTTTATGGGGAAAAGTGTGAGATATACACGACCACAAGAGTCTAAAATATATCTTCACACGTATGAGTTGAATATGAGATGAGGAGATGGCTGGAGTTGATAAAGGATTACGACCGTGAAAATCTCAGATCACCCCGAAAAGCTAATGTAGTAGGCCGACGCCTTGAGTAGAAAGGGTCTGGAGAAGTTGTCTATGTTAACGGCTCAAACCGAAGTTAATAACAGAGATGGCTAGGATGGAGTTAGAGGTGAAGTTGCCAATTGAGGCGATCGAGAGACTTTTTATGATTTTAGATTCAATCTACCATCGAGAGAGAGTCAAGGAGGTGCAACAAAAACCGCTGAGTGTGACTAGATGAAGGAGCGGTAACCAATGAAAAAGATATTAAGTTTAGTCTTGATAATGAGGGATTATTAAGATTTGAAGGAAGAATTTGGGTTCCGAATGAGACGGAAATTAAAGGAGCAAGTTTTACAAGAGGCTCATAGTTCGAGGTACTCGATTCATCCCGGTAGCACTAAGATGTATCAAGACCTTCGACAGAAGTTTTTGGTGGCCAATACGAAGAGAGAAAATAGCCAAGTATGTGAGTAGGTGCTCGACTTGTCAAAGAGTTAAAGCCAAACATCAACGCACCAAGTGGCTTGTTACATACCATTGAGATTCCTGAGTGGAAATGGGAGCATATCACGATGGACTTTGTGGTGGGACTTCCGACGACTCAGAAGGGATATGATGAGATTTGGGTAATAGTGGACCGGTTGACGAAGTCGGCTCACTTTTTGCCAATTCGAATTAAGTATAACTTAGATCAGTTAGCTACACTATATGTTAAGGAAATTATTTCCAGACATGGATCACCTATTTCGATAGTTTCAGATCGTGACCCACAATTCACATCAAACTTTTAGAGAAGTCTTCAAGAGCAGTTGGGGACACAGTTGAAGTTGAGTATGTCATATCATCCACAAACCGATGGACAGAGCGAGAGGACACTTTAGACGTTAGAAGATATGTTGAGATCTTGCGTCATGGATTTCAAGTATAGTTGGGATGATAATCTACCCTAAGTAGAATTTGTGTATAACAACAGTTATCATGCAGGCATAGGTATGTTGCAATATAAAGCTTTGATTGGAAGAAAATGCGTAACACCATCAGATTGGGATGAAGTGGGAGAACGCCAATGCTAGGACCGTAATTGGTGCAAAGAAAAAATGGAAAGTGGTGAAGTTGATTCGAATGCGCCTCAGTAAGTAAATCAAAGATGCATGTAAGAAATACGCGCAGACTTACATCGAGAGAAATAGAGATTTGAGGTAGGCTCATATACGTATTTCTAAAGGTATCTCCCCGAAAAGGAAAGATACGCTTTGGAAAGAAGGGAAAACTAAGCCCAAGGTTTATAGGACCTTTTGAGGTATTAGAACGCAGTAGGTGAGGTAGCTTATAGGGTAATAAGTTACCTCTCAGCACTCCTAGAACTAATACATAATGTATTTCACGCTTCAAAGATACGCCCTTACAAACCGGATTACAAGCACGTGATAGAATTTGAGCCTATTCAAATCGAGAAGGATTTAACATATGAAGAGATGCCGATTCAAATCATCGATAGAAAAGAGCAAGTTCTCATGAAACAAGGTAATATCACAAGAAGGTAAGATGGAAGAATCACGATGCCGAGGAAGCAACGTGGGAATTATAAGAGAAGATAAAGAAGAATTATCCTCTTTTATTTGAGTAATGTAGGGTGAGATTCTGGGGATAGAATCTTTATATGGGGGGAAGAATGTAACGACCGAGAAATTCGGATCCTTTGTAAAATACTTGAAAGAATTAAATAATGAATAAAGTAATAGTATTTGTTATTATATGTGTTAATAAGATGTATGTCATTCTATAACCTAGAAACGCTGGAATATCGTAGTATTTGAACCACGTGAATGAATTAAAGTGTTTGAATTTCTAAGATGAAAATAAATGTTTTCCGAGAAAGTTTACGAAAAACATTATTCACCGTTTATTGCTCAGGAATTATTTTTGAACTTCCGAGAAATACGTAACGTTAGAATATCGAGGCGAGATGGATTATGTAAAAATAATCTAAGTATAGAAAATGCAATAATTCGCATGCGAACTTAAATTGAGAATATATGTATTAAAACCTAATGAAATGAATTAATGTAACTTGGTATAAAATATAAGTCCATAACCTTAAAGGTGTAAACCTATGTGGGATTTATACTAAGCCCAAGTGATTTATTATAATGCAAGCCCAACAAGGAATTAGCTAGATTAATTAGTCAAACCTAAGCCCAAAGGATGATCCAATGGGTAAAGCAATGATCCATGGTGCAACCCATGGGTGAACTTGGAGAGCAAGACCTTTATGTGGTGAGCAAGGAAAATGAGTGATAAACAAGATTACTTAGGGCTTCAGTTAGGAATAGTAAGGAGGTTAGTTGAGGAGGTGGGTTGCCTAATGACCTAATTGCCCTAACCTTAAAAGTTCTATAAATAACAAGCCCTTTAATTCATTTGAGGTTTGTTATTTCATCCAACAAACTCTCTCTCAAACAATTTATTTGTTAGAGCCAATAAGCACTTTGGAGTTTAACTTTCCTTTGCTAGATTTTCAAGAGAAGAGAAGTACAAGTAGTCTTCAAAGGTAATTAATATTGTCTCTTCTATCTCTATCATACTAGGATGATAAGAGAAGTGTAATCTAATGAAGTTAGATACTAAGAACATGTCATAAGTCATTGATGAATGAACTTAAGCCGAATAAGTTGAATAAGCAACTTGAACCTAAATAAGTTGATGAACTTGGGAAGAACTTTCCATATGTTTGTCATATGATGTTAGTATGTTCAAAATAGTTTGAAAACGTTGATTGATGAACTTAAGTTCATAGTAAGTTATAAGCATGAGAATTTGTAATTAATAAGTTGAATAAGTCATTGACTTATGAGAATAAGTCAAAACCTACTTTGATAATAAGTTGGTATAATAAGTAACTTGAAATGTCTATATGTTGATTAAAATCCACCTAGAATGATTAGTAATGAGGTTTCGCCGGAATTTACACGATTGGACGATAATCATCGAATTCGTGAAATTCTTGGAATGGAAGTCGTATTTTGTGTTTGAAGTCGTAAACATTGGTTTTCAATGGAGACAAGTCATATTTGGCATTATAGAGTTGCGGACTCAAAAATGGCCGGATTCCGACTTAGAACGAAGAAACGAAAGCGCCGAACGCTCACGAACGCTTATCGCTTTTGTTAAATTGGACTAATAGGTGAAATTTTAGCAAACGAAATAAAATAGATAAAATTCTCGCAAAAACGATAGAGTACGTAATTTGTGACCCGTAGGCTCTTGAACGAGCCAATTCGGACTTATAACAAAGAAGTTACGAGTCCGGAATCTCAACTTTTCAAAATCTCATCCAAAATTTCGCGACACGTAGTCCGCATCATGCAAGCGACTCAAGTCATTTAGCCGGGCGCCAGCAGCCCAAAGTGGACTTAGTCCCCTCAGAACTCACAGGCCAGCAACGCGACTAGTAACAAAGGGACTCGCGTCATAAATCACCGAGTCCGTCCGGGTTTGGGCAATAATAGGTGATGCCAAATACAAGGGCACCAAGTGTAATAGCTCATAAGCAAAACGCTTTCCTCAAGACCTACATAATAAAAAATGTTTATAGGATGAGCATGGATGGTAATGAATGAACACTTAATTAAGGATCTTAATGAAACATTGTTAGGGTTAAGATAAAGTCAATTACTTATGAACATAAGAATGACGTAATGGAAAGATGGAACCTATAATAACAAATCTAATACGTATTTAGATTGAGAAGAAGGGTAAGATTCTTTAGGAACCATATATATTATTCATGACCTAATGTACTATGTGATGTTATTATCTAATGTAGAGACCTTAAAGACATAAAGTGCACGTGTTATATCTATAAGCAGACGCTAAAGGCAAGTACTCTAACCCTTGTTCCAGTTCGATCTGGACAAGTCTTTGTGATTCATGTATTCTTCGCATGAGTTAGTATCTGAGGAAGTCAAAGCCAATCCTTTCAGCTAAACGTATGCTATGTTATTTTATCAAGTGTTGATAAGGATTTACCAAACTAATATTGTTGTGGTTTTCAAAAGTAATAATATGCTAAACTGGTTTGTCAAAACGAGTACGACAACTTAAACGATACACGCTTAATGAATGTAGTGTCGATCAACATAGAGTACTATAGTCGATCACCTGTGACGTGCTCGTAAGCTATGCCGACTTATGGACTTCGTGTTGGATGTCCTTTTCAAAGTACTTATGAAATGCTTACTAGCCTTGAACCTAATTGATGTTTTACCAATATTGTTGTTGTAAAACGTTTTGAATGAAAAGAAGTGCTATTTTGAATTATCGATAGTACTTCGTAACTATTGTTCAGTTATTGAAGATATACGATTCCTATGTTTCAAGCATGCTATTTTCCTAGAATTGTTGTACTTGCTGAGCTAGTTAAGCTCATTCTTGCTTGCACCATATGAATGCAGCTAAGACCGAATGGACCGATGGATCCGACAAGGATAAAGGGAAGGCGTAGGCGAACCAGTAGATTACATATGTAATAGTATAGGTTTTGTAAGGAATAATATTGATATTATGACAAAGACAATGTATTGGTTGTAAAGAACCTGGGGAATATAAATATTCTTTTGATATATATATATATAAGACATATCCGTTCTTTTGAGGCATTTCAATTGAATGTTTATGTGAACTGTAGCATCGTATAACACCATCTGTCGGGTTTGAAGATACCCGAATTTGGGGGCGTCACATAATTTCTTCTTCAAATCTTGAAAACCCTCTTCACATTTCTCCGTCCAAACAAATTTTACCACTTTCCTTGTCAAATTGGTTAGCGGAGTGGCTATCTTAGAAAAATCTTGAATAATTCTTCTATAATAATCGGCCAGTCCTAAGAAACTCCTCACCTCCGATGGTGTTCTTGGTTGTTCCCAATTGATTACAGCTTCCACTTTTGATGGATCCACTAAAATCCCATCTTTGTCAATCACGTGCCCAAGAAATTGTACACGATCTAGCCAAAATTCGCACTTAGAGAATTTTGCGTACAACTTTTCCTTTCTTAGTGTTTCCAATGTCAAATGTAAGTGTTCCACGTGTTCTTCTTGAGTTTTGGAATACACCAGAATGTCGTCGATAAATACCACTACAAACTTGACTAAGAATGGTTTAAACACCCTATTCATCAAATCCATGAATGCAGCAGGGGCATTGGTCAAACCAAAAGACATTACCAGAAGCTCGTAATGTCCATACCGAGTTCTGAATGTCGTTCTAGGTATATCCTCCTTCCTCACTTTCAATTGGTGATACCCACTTCTCAAATCTATTTTCAAGAAGTATTTAGCACCCTTCAACTGATCAAACAAGTCATCTATTCTTGGTAACGAATATTTGTTTTTAGTAGTGACTTTGTTTAATTCTCTATAATCAATACAAAGACGCATTGACCCATCCTTTTTCTTCACGAATAACACCGATGCTCCCCACAGTGATACGATTGGTTGAATATACTTCTTATTTAACAGTTCTTGCAGTTGTACCATCAGTTCCTTCATCTCTATCGGAGCCATTCTGTACGGGGCCTTCGATATTGGTGTTGTTCCTAGCGCTAAGTCGATCACGAACTCAATCTCTCTATCAGGCGGAAGTCCTGACAAATCCTCCGAAAACACATCTACAAACTCCTTAACCACTGGTATCTCTTCCAATTTCACACCCTTCTTCTGAGTATCGACTATGTAAGCTAAATAACCCACACAGCCTTAACTCAACAACTTCTTGACCTACATAATCGTCAGACATTTCATTTGTCTAGGCGATTTGCTACCATAGAAAATTACCTTTGACGGAGTCATAAGGTTTACACTTTTCTTTTGACAATCAATTACTGCTCCATAATGGAACAACCAATCCATTCCCAAAATAACATAAAACTCTCCAAGTCTAATCAGAATTAAATCTACCATCATGATATTCCCCTTAATATTCACCCTACAGTTCATGTATACGAACCTAACAAGACTTACTTCCTTATTCGTAATTTCTATGTTTAAAGGGAAATTCAATTCTTCACTAGGTAATTCTAACTTCTTAGCAAATTCATCAGATATAAACGAGCAAGTAGAACCCAAATCAAATAATACATAAACATTTCTATCATTGATTAGGATAATACCTGACACCACATCTTTTGATTACACAGCATCTTGCACAATCATGTTGAAGGTTTTGGCTGTGGGTTTGTTTGATGCTGTTGGTCCAGCAATGGCCCATGTACCTCCATTGCTACCTCCCTTGCTTCCTGCTGTCTATCCAGCCTTCTTTTTAGGGCATTCACGAGCAAAGTGATCCTTGGATCCGCACGTGAAGCAACCGTTCTTCTTAGGTTGAGTGTAATTTGGGGCGATGTAACCCTCTTGGCCACAGTTGAAGCATACTCGTTTCCCCATCAAGCACACACCCTTGTGAAACATCCCGCATGTAGCACATGTGACACCCCCAAATCCTGGTACTTCATTTCCTCAAGATTTGGTACTCACTTAATCAAAACATTCATTTATAACTACCCAATTATAATAAAATTGAATAATAAAAACCCGCTTATGTGATTAAACTCAAATAAAAATCTCCCTGTGTTGTTTAACCTTTAACAACAATCATTCAAATGCGGAAATTAAATAAACTTCATTACAATCTTTAAACCAAAGTCTAATAATAATACTATCAAATCTATTACAAGTCTTCAGTACTTGTTCATCTTTCCTTTTCCTTTACTGGTGCTAGGTACATCACCAGTTTCAACTTTAGCTGTAAGAAATTTTACAGGCAAGAGTGAGCAAACAAGGCCCACTTGAAATAACAATAAATAAATCTTTAAACTTTTACATCAATTGCCAATATTAGGCTCAATAGAACTGAATAATATATTCTGTTAACTTTCTGAAAATTATAACATTCACTGAGGGTCTAATGACAACGAATCATGTCCACAATTATAAGTAATCTTTCAACTTTAACTTTAACAGTCATAAGACTATAAGGACTCCACCTACTCAGGGGGATCAACCCTTCGTACAATGTATTGTGCACAACCATTTCAACGCTAAGCGTAACCTCTATTAAAAGAGTTGTTCATCTCAGTATTTAGAGTACAAGTCCGCACGAAAGGAAGTTTGGTTTGGATAAGCTTTCAAGATAATTTGGAATTCAACGAACATCAACTAAGGAGTAGTTGAATAAGACCAATAACACTATACTATAGAATAATCGTGATTGAATTAATTATAGTAAACTAAAGTCATGCATTAGGAATAATCTAATAGCATACAATTTGAATAACTATAGCATACCTTGCTTGAACAACACTAAGCCAAGGTTAATTAGAATTGAATAATAAGCATACATAACATATATATAGTTGTGCATGCTAAACCACAAGTTAAGTACAAGAATAACTTGCTCTAAATAACTTACATCATTATATTGTAATCGAATTTAAAACAGTAATTGAATTAACAAGATAATAGATTAGAGAACTTGTATCGTCATGAGTAACTAGATACAATGACTTACTCAATCATAGGAAATCTAGCTCTACGAAAGTGTAGAAGTAGCAACTTACAACAATTGTAATTGAAAACAATAATGTACCAAATGAAATTAAACTCGCACAATGAAGTTTTGAGTTAGAGAACTTGCCTTTAGCACAAGCTAAACCTTACAACTTGAATCAATACCCTATACATATGTCATCATGACATAATTAGTCATTACCAACATTTTATATCTATATAACCAAAATATAAACATCATGTAGGTTAAATTACAAATTCACAAAATCAAACTACGTTAATACTAATTAACTCTTGATAACATGCTCATTCATAGTTTAATACTACTGAAATCATCATTTAACATTCATATTATTAACACATAACATTTATCTTCAAAATTTGTGTACTTAAACAAAACTGTCAGAACCTTCGCTAACTTTCATGGCATGCATATTTACAGCTTTACTAATCATGGTTCATATTGTATGTACGAGTTAAGTACAAGGGCATATAACTCCTTGCTACATGAGATTTGTCTGTCAATGTAAGTCACACGCCAGAGTCCGAATCCGCAAGACCAAACTCTAAGAACAACATGAACAAAAGCCAAATTGGCCTAAAAGCTCGAATCTAATAGACTGATTATCATGTAATTTACATATAAACTTCATATAAACATATTGTGAAGACTTCTAACATGTTTCTACTCATAAAATAACTTAAACATCAAATATACAATACTCAATTTCAATGTTTTTGGCAAAAACTCCATTTTTGATATTTTTAATGAAAATCAACACTGTGCTTTTGTTTTTCAACCAAAACAGTAAATTCAAAACATCATGATTATGATTTTACATACTTTATCAATTCCAACAATCAATTTTTCAATTTAACAACTAATTAAACCTAAATTTTCTATTTTAAATTAAGCCATATTCATATATATTTTCATGTAAACACTGTAATATGGTTTTCTTCACAAAACACATACATACATGAACTAGTATATCTATAATCATATATAAACTCATGAAAACCTTTTACAAACAATTCTCATATAAAGTTGTATATATATCAACAATTCATCCTTTAAAAGAATTTTACAGAGAACTTTTTGGAAGAAGAAAAACTAAAGTTTAAAAATAAAATACAAGGATTAATATCCTACCTTTGACAAAGAAGATGATACTCTAGAGTTTAGAAGCAAATAGTTATGATTACAATATTCTTTTTCCCAATTCTTTTCTCAATTTCTCTAAGTTTCTCTCAACTTTTCTCTCTGTATTTTTCTTCTTCTTTTTCTTCAACTAAGCCTTCTTCTCTTCCTAACTCTGACTACGTAATAAAAATATAACGTATATGATATAATATCTATTAATGAAATAATATAAATATAGATATAATTATATCAGTTATATTTTGTTTGAAAATCAAAAGCCATAAGACTTGTTTGGCTAAGCTAATAAAAATAACCCTTTAATCCTTACACCTTCTTTGGTAAACTGAATTAAAACAAATGGATTAATCCTTATACCTTGTTTGATAAAACACTATTAGATTAAAGACTTATTATGCAATAAGACATGTTTGGCAAAACTAAATTAAACTCTTTTAATTTATTTTAATAACTCCTTTATAGCAAGGTTATTTGTCACACTTCTATTAAATTAAATAATCAATTTAATCAATTAAAATTAATAATCTATTAAATTACTTTCACATCTAAATCATTATCAAAAACTATAATTTCTTTATAATTATAATTTTATTCAACCAACTAATACTTTATTTTAATCACAATTTCCAATTAAAATATTATAATTCATTTAATCATTATAAGCTCTCTAGCTTACTTATTAAATTAAATTATTATATAATCTCATACCAATTAATTTTCTTAGCTCCTTAATTATTTATTCAACAAATAATTAAATAAATCACATCAACTCAAATTGAACAATTATTTATTTAATAATAAACATATCCATTAAATATTTATATAAATCAATAAATATTTAATATTACACTTTAAAATTCTGGAATGTTACAGCACATGCTTCGAACTTCTTATTTTGCTGGTTACTCTGCTGATTTCCAGCACCAACATTTCTGTTCCATTTCCTCTTCAAATTGTTGTTGCCATTTCCACTACCTCCACTACCATTCTTAACCTCCACCTCATTCTTCTTCTTTTTCTGTTCCTGATTGAACTTTGTCACAGCCTCACCCCCACCTTCAACGAGAATTGCCTTCTCCATTACAACAAGAACGTCTTCAACTAGAAACAGGGAGACCCTATCAGACAACCAGTGGCTTCAAATCCTGCTCAAACCTGTTCACCTTGCGCTCATCTCAGACTTGACTTGGTATGGCGCAAACCTCGCTAACTCGTTGAATTTCATGGCGATACCCGACACCGGCCATCGCTCCTCGCTTTAGTTCTAAAAACCGCACTTCTAGCTGACTCTTCGAACTCTCTGGGAAATAGGTCTCAAAGAATATCTCCTTAAACCTATCCCAGGTCATCACCCCTGGCCCATCTCGAGTTTTATTGGCCTACCACCAATAACTAGCCTCTGCTTTCAACATGAACGTTGCAAAAGCAGTCTTCTGATCCTCCCCTACTCTTGCAACATTGAATACCTTCTCTACTTCCATGATCCACGTCTGTGCCTCCACGGGATTCATGGACCCACGGAATTCAGGTGGTCCAACCGCCTTGAAATCCTTAAGTGTTGTACCTTAATTTTGAGGTTAATTCTCCAACGCTCTTGTTAGTAACGTTACTAGCTGTTGAATGGGGTTAGCATCAACATTGTCATTATTGGTTCCTTCAGTGGTTCTCTTTTGTGGTGGTTGACGTCTTGGAGGCATTTTCTGTTAAAATATACACTTATTAGATTATTACTCAACTTCTTTAAGTACTTTATACTTAACTTGCCTCCAAAAAGAAATAATCACATAACACATAGCACTTTGAATGAAATAATAACTTTTATTTATTCATAATCTCTTTGAAAATATAAAACGATAGCATCACTACTATTTATATTACTTTCCTGAACTACAAAAGTTACATAACATCATCATCAACATATCCCATAGGTTAAATGTCACTAGGGATTTATAAATTATTTAACATTTTATTAATCGCATAACAACTAAGATGTTCTACTAAGATACTGCTTAGCCTTACTACGTTCTTCCTCCATGATTCGGAACATTGTTCTGCGATCTAATACGAATGATGGCAGCGTCTCGAACTGAATCGGATAACACATGACCCGATCCTAAGCTCGATTAATCATGGTATTGAATACACTATTCATATCTTCCATCTTCATTCTTTTTGCTTGTGCGTCTTTCACTGCTATCCCAGCTCGTTGAAACGCTTCCTCATATGCGTCTTCGGCTCTTTCCCTCTTAGTAGCTTCTTCCTTTAGCTTGTTCTTTAGTTCTATGACATCCTCGACCAGTTGTTCTTTCTCTGCTTCAGTATGAACCAGCTTCTCTTCGACATTGTTCAAATGTTCATCTCGATCCTGGATCTCATCGTCCTTCTGTGCCATCAATGTCTGTTGTTTAGCTACTATCTCCTGTAACTCCTTGACGTTATCTTGAAGTTCCACGTTGCGGTCGTAGACTTCGTCATACATACGAGCGGCTATCGAGTTCAGTGGAATCTCCTCCTCCTCATCCTCGTCATCCTCATTTGACTGTGGCAGCTCAACGGGATCCTCCTCATCCGTTTCCACATCATCATCCTCATCTTCAACCACTGTGACCAACGGGGCTGACTCCCATGGCAATAGTTATTCCCAAACAACCTGAATGTCACGAGGCTCCTCCTCTATAGGCATCTGAGGTCCTTCCTCCCTAGCCTGACTGGATTCTCCGACATTAGTAATCCTGACAACAGAATTTTAAGTTTTAATTATTAATCATTACTACTCGACACTCACGAGCACATAAGTTATAAACACATAATCACATAAGTGTTTTATTAATTCTTCCTTAAAACTCGATAAGAGTTTATCACCACTATCTTTTCAAAGGTTACTTTCTAAGGTTTTTCCCCCACCTAAGGTTCATAACCTAAAGCTTTGATATCAACTTATGACACCCTCAAATCCTGGTACTTCATTACCACAAGATTTGGCATTCACTTAATCAAATCATTCATATCTAACTACCCAATCATAATAAAAAATTTAATAATAAACCTTCCCTTAAGGGATTACATTAATAAAATCTCCCAGGTTATCTAACCTTTAAATATAATTATTCAAATGTGGAATTTAAATAAGTTCATTACAATAATTACATTAGTTCCCGTGAGGCACAATAGATCTGTAAGGGGGGGGTTGAATAGATCCTTTTTATTTCAAAGACTTTTCTAGTTTATATTATTCTGTTCATAATTAACATTTGACAAACATAAGAATCTTTTCAAGCACAGCGGAATAAGTAAAAGATCCCCTTCATTGATATATCCATAATCATATATACATTGTTCGTAGATTAAGTTTAGTTGTAAGCAGTTAAAACATACATAGCAGCTTATAAAGCGCTTATAGTACATAATGTAAATGACATAATGTAAAAGACACAAGGGGTTTTAAGTGGTTCAGAGACTCAAGCTCCTAATCCACTCTTCTGTTTTCAAATAGCAGGATTTCCACTAAGGAAGGGCAGCACCCTGAATCACTAAGATTCCTTCAAGGCCAGCAGCCTTGGGACTTCAGTTCACTAAGAACTCTTTAAGGCTAGCAGCCTTGGGACTCCACTATTTCCCTAGGAACTCTTCAAGCCCAGCTAGCTTGGAACTTCATTTAGTCCTTCTGGACAAGGACCCTTTGGCCCTGCTTTGTTTAGTCCCTTTGGCCCTGCTTTGTTTAGTCCCTCTGGAGAAGGACCCTTTGGCCATGCTTTGTGTAGTCCCTCTGGACAAGGACCCCTTAGGCCCTGGCTTTGTTGAGTTGTTTGTTTGTTGTTGTTGGAGTCGGTGCCGAGCTGCTAAGATGTCTTCATGCTCTGAACATCTTCTATCCTTAGCAGCTTTGCTTGATCATCCTTGAAGAGCAGTTGAGTGTTGCATGATGCTCAGCTTCTTAGGTTGCTCAACTACTCCAGATGACCCCTTGATGAACTGCCTTGAAGATCATTCTCCTTGGTACTTGATGGCTGCACATGAGAGGCTTCTAAGATGACTGTAAGCTCTTCTGTTAGGTACTTAGAAGCTTTCTCATGCTTGACACCAAGATGGCTTTTGTGATCTCCCTTCTTGCTACTCGATGCCTTCTCATGATAGACTTGCTAAGATGACTGTAGGCTCTTCTCTATTGTACTTAGAGTTTTCCCATGATGGACATCCAGATGGCATGATGCTCTCCTTTCTCTTGGCAGTTCAGAACACTCTTCATGTAGTAGAACTTTCACTTCTACATAGTAGAACTCACACTTCTACTTCTTTCTTGATCTAACTTCTGAGTGTTCTTGGTGGATCGTAGAGTGAGCCTTCAGACTCACTATCACATGGTTAGATCAGTCCACCTTCTCTCCAAAACCGACAACTCCAGCAAGCTTTGATCTTTAAAGCTCTTCCTCATTTATACTTCTTCCCAATCCTTCTGTTGGAAAGTAGCCGTTGAAGGCTATTCAAATATCTTCACAGATCTCAAGTTGCTTGATGTAGACTGCTTGATGTGACTTGTCATACTTTTTCTGATGCTGCAGTTTACTATTTCACCTACCCTGTCAGATGTATCACTTTAATGTCTTGGGCAGGTCGAACACTTTATTACCTCTTTCTGATTCCTCGATCAGAGGTTGTCCTATTGCATCGATGCTCTCAATAGGCACTTGTTCGAATATTACCCTTCAGATTGAACCTTTGCCAATGCTTCAGTCTTCAGTTATTCGGACTCTACAATTCTGATGCACGTCTTCAAGGACCTGATCGTAGTGTCTTGTTGAGTGTTGCTCGTTGACTAGTAGAGTTAACACTACGATCCTCAAGAGTGTTGCTTGGATCTTCATCAGAACACCTCTTCCTCAGATTGTGCGATGGCTTTCAATACTTCGCTTGCTTTTGCGATCGTTCTCGGATATTGATGGCCTAATTCCTTGCTCCGTCCCCTTCTGAATATCAAGACACTTCAGATTTGTGGTGCGTCCAGCTTGCTTTCTCCTTGTGATCTTCCGCTCACTTATCATCAATGAACCGACCTCACTTAATTACTTTAGCCTTACTCTTCGTGGTCGCCAAGATCTCGGTTCACCTTCCATCAGTTCCTTCTCTGTTTGGCAAGCACTACGATCTTGGTTGCTTCCAAGATCGTTGTCTTCTGTTCACTTGATAGCTACTGCACAAGCTAACTTTCCTTAGTCAACTTCTGAAGTCTTCTTCGGATCTCCTTGTGGAAGACTTCATCATAAATGGCCTTACACCTCAATCTTGATGCTGATTGGGTTGATGCTAAGATCTTCTGTTAGTCTGCATGCCATTCGTTGAGTGCTCTCTGGTTTCCTTGGATGTAGCTTGCAGCTTGAACCAGAGGCTTCGTTTCTTTAGATATTCTGGGAGTGCTCATTTGTTGAGAACCGTATATGCTCTACGATTCATCCTTGGAATTGTGAGCACTTCTGTTGAGGTCGTAGTTCTGCACTCTACGATTCAACTTTGGCTGGTGCAGACACTACGATCATCAGATCTTGACACTCTACTATTTTTGCCTTGCTTGTTGTCTTCATCTGATCTTACTTGACTACGATCTCTGCATGTAAACAATAGACTCTAAGAACTTAGAGTGTGATCTACGATCCTTGACTTGGCTTTGGCATCAGTAGAGTCTACGACTCTGAGTGTAGTCTACGTATCTGTCTTGGCTTCGACAGATGACCGATCGGCTCGTAGGCAGGCTATCTCTACGATTCTGAACATGACTTCCTCAGTACACTACGATCCCGAGGAAGCTCTTCTCGACACACTACGATCCTTCTTCGTTTCCCCTGGCAGTCTACGAACTCCGAGATCTACTATCTTGCATACTCCTATTCTGCCTCGATAGCTCTCGAGTTATCCTTCACTCACCTGGCAGACTACGACTTCTGGTGCAATGCTCGACGATCAGACTAGCCTATCTATTACATCATAAGATCAACCTAACAAGCTTGATCTTTCTATATTTATAGTCCTTGTACATCATTTCTTTTTAAGATCTTTACAAAGCTGTTTTGCTTATGTAGGATCAACCTAACATATTTGATCAATTCATTCTAAGTCCTTGTACATATACTTCTATCATCTATCAAAGGACTTTACAGCTTTTCTTAATGCAAGCATACTTGCATATTGTTCATTCATATATATATATATATATATATATATATCATAATCAAATCATATATAAATAGGAATTGCATTCACATACTTATTCCTGACAAATTCAAATAAAGTCTGATAATAAAATATCAAAATGGTTACAAGTCTTCAGTACTTGTTCATCTTTCCCTTTCCCTTACTGATGCTAGGTACATCGACCTTCTCATCCTTAGTTGTAATAGTTATATAAGCAAGAGTGAGCAAACAAGACTCACTTGAAATGAAATTGAATAAAGCTTTAAATTAAATGCCAAATAATAGGCTCAATAGAACTGAACAATGTGTTTTGTTAACATTCTGAATTATACAAGAGGGTCTAATGACCACGAACCATGTCCACAGATATAAGTACTCTTTCAACTTAAACTTTAACAATCATAAGTCTATAAGGACTCCACGTACTTAGGGGGATCAGCCATTCGTACAATGTATTGTGCACAACCATTTCAACGGTAAACGTAAACCCCTAATAATAGGGTTGTTCATCTCAGTATTTAGATTTCAAGTCCGCACCAAAGTAAGTTTGGTTTTGATACATTTCAAGGTAATTTGGAATTCAACGAACATCAACTAAGGATTAGTTGAATAAAAAGGTAATCACATTATGCTATAGAATAAATCATAAGTGAATTAACATTGTATATTAAAGTTATACTTTAGGAATAATCTAATAGCATAAATATTGAATAACTATCACATACCTTGCTTGAACAATTTTAAGCCAAGGTTATTTAGAATTGAATACTAAGCATGCACAACGAATAACAATTTGAACAATAAAACTATTCAACATCAGTATATCAGATTATATAAACTTGCATGCTAATTAACAAGTTAAAGACAAGAATAACTTGCTTAACATCAAAATAAGGTTTAGAAAACTTGCATCATCATGACCAAACTAGATATAAGAGCTTACGAAATTACAGTTGAAACAGGACAAGTAAACTTGCATAATAATAAACAAACTAACTCCACGAAAGTGTAGAGTTAGAAAACTTGCTCAATGTAAAAAGGTAGGTTTAGAAGCTTGCACAATTATTATAAAAGTAGAGTTAAAGAACTTGCCTTGAGCGTAAACTATAATATTAAACTCACGTTCACCTACATATAGGTTTAAAACCACCATCTATTAGATATACTAACATTCGCGTTCCAACATAATACACATTTCTAGTTAGACTTATTATTTTAGCACAAGTCTTATTCTACCATACAAATATCAGAAATCACAAGTGTTAACCTTCACAACACCTGTTTACTATTCATCATGATCACTAAGTTCTAATATACCACATTCATCACTTACTAACCATTTGAAACTTTGAAACTACTAACCACATAGCACGATTCTGTTCTAACTATATTATTACATGTTTATTATCACTAAGTTCTGGGGTATGTTCTACCTCCGTAATCTGCAAAGAATATCAACAATCTTCATCCCAAATCGTGGTATGGCGCAGCGAAGCTATACATGTACACTGATTCTTTCAAGAATACTATGGCCAAGAATACCAAGCTAGCTTTTAGCCTTTGGCACTTAACATTGTCTTGCCGGTGCATTCTGTACATGCCTGGCAGAGAGACGACTATGAACGAAGAGCTTCTACTTTAGCCCAACAAACACGAATTTCACCAACCAAACAGTGAAATTAACATATAAAATAAATATAAAACTATCATAAACATGATTGCTAACATATTCATCAACATTGAACAATTTAACAACACTTTTAACTATTTTAATTTCTCAAATTTCTCATTTTCATATTAAAACTCCATTTTTGAGTTTCTTCACAAAAATCAACACTGTGATTTCAATTCCTCACCAAATCACTTCGTTCAAGTTACATTATCTTCGTTTCTTAATGAACTAGCATAAACAAGCTTCAATTTGCAGTTTAGCATACGAATTGACCATCAAAATTGATATATACACAAGCCATATGACAATTATATACACTGTCATGATTTTTCTATTGTTATCCAAAATTAGCATGCAATTTCCTTCTTTAAACATAACTTTAGCATCTCAAACACATATAATCATCATTATTTAATTGTATAGCAACAATTCTAAACATATGAAATTCACAAAGTATAAAAATTATTGACGTAAAACTCATATATGTATATATATATATATATATATATATATATATGTTAAAGCTATGAATAATACCTTTAATTAGCTTGATAATCCTTACTAACACTGAAGTTGCTGTGAAATTCTTAGGTTTCTCTCAAATCCTCTCTCAAGTTCTTTGAATTCTCTCTTCCTCAGACAAACAAATGGCCAAAACCCAACTGAAAAACATTATGCGTAAAACAAAAATTAAACTGATATGGCCTTAACTCACAAATTAAGTATATCAGTTACTACATATAACGTATATGTTATTATATTTATTATTTAATTTATTTAATTTATATTATTTATATAATTATAATTCAAAATTTGAAAATCCAAAAGCCATAAGGCTTTGTTTGGCAAAAAGTCTTTAAAATAAAGATTTAATATCTTTAAGCCTTGTTTGGGTTAACCCATTTAAAACTACTTTAATTATTTTAATAAACATTTTAGTTTATAATTTATAGTCAAATATTATTTATTTATTAACTCAACACAAAAATATAACATCTCATGTTATATTACAACTCTCTAAACTATAAATTAATTTAATTTAGAATATTATCTAATAAATTTAATTCATAAATATTTACTAATAATAACCACATCAATAAAATATTTATTTCTTCCATTTCAACAATAAACACGTCAAATAAATATTAATATAATTCAATAAATATTTAATATTACAATTTGAAATTTTGGATTGTTACAACAACCATCTCGGACCATCACTCCGTTCCTCGACTAGTCCCGGCTATGTTCTTATTTCCTGAAGAGAATAATGAAAGCAAAAGGGTGAGCTCAACTAGCCCAGTAAGAAATATTATGACTAAGATAATGCAAAATAAATTATCGTTAGCCTTCAACAGTGTTAAACTGATAAAAATTCAATAACATCAAGTTTAACAGCAGCGAAACAAGAAATCTATTAAAAGAGTCAAGTAGAGCATGATATCTACTCTCTTCTAAGATTTAAATAGTTTATCATCAATTTTATCGCTGGAACACAGCTTAATAAATAAACCACATCATCGAATCATCCCTGCACTACGGGCCAATGATATTCATTAGTTTCACATCCAGGAATTATCCATGCACTACGGGCCAAGGATATTCATGTAATCATCAATGGTCATGATCATACCAACAACTGTCCATCAATGCACTACAGGCCAATGAAGACTTTTGTCATATCATTTGTAACATTACGGTCATGATTATACCGAATAATCCCTGGTCATAATCATACCAATCAATAGTACATCTATGCACGTAAGCCACATATGACTTTTATCACAATATAAGCATGAGGATGATGACACTGATATAAAAATTCAATCAAACGAGATCAAGGATAAATATTAAAGACTTTAAATTTATCTAGAGTTTAAAAATATTCAATTTGTCAACATGATACTGCTTTATAGAGTAAAATTCAAGAATAATATTCATGTGTCAAAAATAATTTTGGACAAAAAATAAATCAATTTTTATCTTGAATAGTACTCCAGGTGAATAGTACCCGAGTGAATAGTACCCTGGCATGAAAAGTGCCCCGAATACCTGAGTGAATAATATTCGAGTGAATAGTAACCCGTGAATAGTAACTCGTGAATAGTACCCCAATATGAAAAGTGTCTCGAACACCCGAATGAATAATATTTGAGTGAACAGTAACCGGGTGAATAGTAACTCGTGAATAGTACCCCAGCATGAAAAGTGCCCCGAATACCTAAGTGAATAATATTATAGTGAATAGTAACTGGGTGAATAATAACCCGTGAATAGTACACCGGGTGAAAATATTGATATTAATAAGAAAGTTCAAATCAATATTCCAATGAAACGATACTGGATGAAGCGCAAAACTTCATGGATATCCCACTAATTTTGGGGATTATAGAAGCAATACTTACCATAGTAAGTTTAGATTTAAGAATATGAAAAGAAATAACATACAAAACTACAAATGGATTTTCACCTGTCATGCGGTACGTAATCCGCGTAGACAGGTTATTCCAACATATTAAAGGATGAATACGAAAAATAGTATTCCTTATGAATACAAAAGAAATAATACCCCTTGCAAAACGAAAATAACATCCCTTACGAATATAACAAATAATATCCCTTACAAATACAACAAATAATATCCCTTACGAATACAACAAATAATATCCCTTACTTTAGTAGAAGACTGGATACTGCAATAGTGAAGTAGCAGAATACTCTTCTTATTGCTCTCTATAGTTTCTCTCTCTATAGTTTCTCTTGTGAATCTTACTGAATTAGTGAGAATAAAAGAAGAATTAAGCTTCTATTTATAGGAGAAATGACTAAATAGTAATTAATTCATGAACGGTCCAGATTGATTTACTATTAGAACCACAACCGACGGTCCAGATTGATTTACTTCTAAAACCACCATCGACGGTCCAGATTGATTTACTATTAAAACCACCACCAATGGTCTAGATTGATTTAACTTATTACACTTTAGTACCCCTAAAGTTTTTGAAGTTATCATTAATCCCCTCTAACTTTTGTAATTCACTTATCTTTAATAAACACATTCTTAATACTTCAACAATTATACATCATTAATATTATAACTCATAATATTTAACAACCAGATCATTCCCAGGAAAGAAGTGGCTTTCTGATAAGGATTTCTCCCTATTGGTGCGCAATTAGGTGACCAAACCTCTCATTGACAGAACTTTCTAGACATCGTCAATATTGCAAATAATAATAGAAATAACTTTGTTATCTCAATTATTGATTTAATAATATAAAATATTATGCAGACGATACTGTGACAATAATTAAATCAAATAACGTGAGATACTATGCAACAATTACTGTAGCAATAATTGAGTAAACTGAGTTGCTTCTTATGTAAGCATCAATAATCAATACCGTGTGGTACTATGCAACCATGCGTATTACTGTATTTTTATCACCGGGAATTCCATTAGTTAACGGTAAAACTTTCGCCGCTATTTTTATAAAAAGATATTTCAATCATTTTCTAACTCCGACAGTTATTCCGTTGTGGAGTCCACCAGTAATGGTGTCGTCGTACGGATATTCCTTGACAAAACAAATATTC